>JANAVB010014596.1:3098690-3141190 GCA_029216955.1 Iris pallida | reverse complement strand
TTCCCTCTCCATAGGGAAGAGAATGAACCTAATTTGGGTCAATTTGGAGAAGCAATGATGGTAGGAGGAATTTGAAGGAAAAGCTTCAATTTAGGGTTTTAGTTTTGAATGAATGGGGAAGAAGATGAAGAAGTAGGGCTATTTAATGAAGGTGGGCTGCCATTTAGGTTTAGTTTAGGGTTTTTGCAATTGTGGAAAGTCTAGATGGCCCTCCTAAGTTGTCATGACAAATTCTAAGAAAAGGGTCCATTCTAACTTAGTGTTTTAGTCGTTAAATTCTAAGTGGTTCCTTATTAGACTAGAGGCTTGACTAATTAATTAGAAATGAATTTAAGGTTGTTTAATCCCACTAACTACGTCTCCCTTGGTCATGACTAGCATCTAATCAATATAGTTCTAAGGTTTCACTAAATTATATCACTAACACAATTCATTTAACTAAATAATAATAAAATAATCAATTTTTTTAAAAAGTTCAAAAATACCCTCATTTTAGAAAAGTGGTAGTTATAATCCTTCTCCTTAGAAAAATTTTGTCCTCGAAATTTAAGTTGCTTGTGCTCTTCTTAAGTTTGTGCCCCAAACAATCATGATCTAAGAAAACCTTATCTAAGTCATACAATTTTGAAAGAACAACATACAGGGTCATGACATGTAATATCAATTGAAGTCTCATCTAACTACACTAACCATACTATGGCATAAGGCAATCATAAGGTACCAAAAACACACAAGCATTGGTGGGGTGCAACAATCATCTCAAAAGACATACTAATATCTAGGTTAAATACTCACCTCCAACTAGGTCTAGTGGCCGAAACTCCCTCCTGGAGTCGGGGCCTTGTCTAGGATAGGTGCAATAGGATAATCTTGTATCATGTGTGCTGTTGACCAACGGAATAGGCACAACTTCTCCTCCTCCTACAGTTAGACCACACATGCCCAAGCTTCTTACAGTAAGCACAGGTAGGCACTCGCTCAACTGGCCTCTGCTGGGTAGAAATTTGAACTGGAAAGGATGGCACATGCTGATGGTCTGGGTACTCCTGAGGCTCTGGGTGGATATTGCTCCTTGTCCTTTTGGGACTAGGCTCTCCTCGAAAATGCACTAGGTCCCATAGCTGTCGGGTCCTCTGATTCTGCTACCTTAGGATCTCGATCTGAACTCTCTGTGTCTCCAACACATCTCAGAGGACTCCAAACATCTGTGCTCCATCAAGAATCAAATCTCCCGAGAATATGGTATGGGGTACCACTCTAGGAGGCAGAGGAAGAGGCAGAGGAGACTCTCGGTCTCAGACGAAACTGCATCCCTCTCCAGAATGGCAGGAGATGGAGGAAAACTCTCTGGTGAGGCTGCCACCACCTCCTCAACGGCAGAGGTGCCACTACCCTCTGATCAGCCGGAGGGGTCACTACCTCCTGAGCAATTGGAGGTGGAAGCACGCTCTCAGTCATATCCGAAGCTGCAGCTGCTCTCAGACGACGGGCTCTGGTCATGGGTGCCATACTGGAAGGATAAATGGAAAACAAGAAATCATCAAGGGTTGTAAGGCAGACTATCATTCTACATATTATGAAAACTGGTAATTATTATAAACAACAAAAGAATTATCTATAATGGGTTACTATTCTAATGTCAATACTAACTACCAACTCAAGGATACAGACCCACAGTCATCAAACTATTAAACTAAGAAAGAATTATAATGAAGCTCTACAATGAACTGAACTAAAAAACTGAAAGTATGCCTACTCTTAAGTTAATTGATGATGGAATAAATCTAAAATAACAGAAGTGAATGGTAGAGATGATACGTTAAGAACCATCTCAAGATACAATCTGATAATCATACGCGTCTCCAAAATTATGACACTCAGAATCTTCGCCATGCCAGTAAGCAAGGCTGCGATAAATGGTAGATTCCGTAACTGGGGTATGCACCTCTATAATCATGTCATCTAGAATCTTTGCTATATCGACTAGTATAGCTGCAAGTAATTCCAAATCTCATAACCAAGATATAAACATCCGAAGTCAGGTCTCTACGTTTCTGCCACGCCGGCTAATATGGTTGCCATAAACTCCAGGCTCCATAACCAAGTAGACATTTTACCTTCCCTGATGTCCTCGTCAACATATGTTATCAGAAGATACCGTAAGTCAGGCCATAAAATTCATCTCGATATGAAAATCAAAATCAACAATGAACCATCAAAATCAAATTCAACAACAAGTAGCAAGGGTGAACAGAAATAAGAGGAAGAATTTTGAATTGAAATTCAAATAAGATTTTCAAAGGTCATCCCAGGAATCTCTTAAGAAATTCTAACTGTGATTGAGTATCCTCTCATTCTAATACCCTATTTCCTATATTCTATCGCAGCAGTTGTACAACTAAGTCGTTGTGCTACTACGATATCGTACTAATACGAATCTCGACCTGTATGGGCCACACTAAAATTGTGTCACCCCACCCAGTATATGGACACAACCATAGGTACGTCCAGCCTACACTGCAGTGTCGACGGTAGAATGCTGTCCTAGGTCTCAACAATAGCTAAACACAATATAAGTACCTGTACAAGATATACTCTCCAATCGGAGGACAATCTCGAAGATACAACTCAATCATAAAGTAAATAAGATGATGTTAGCACAAAAATTAAATAGATAGAACGATCTCAAAATGTAATACAACCCCGAAGAGAAATAAGTTTAAGTGTTATCAATACCACACAGAGTACAAATCAAATATATAACAAGAACTAAAAGACATATCCCAACAGTCCTAGCAGTCTACTCCAAGCACTACTGAGTCTCCTCTAGGCTAGCTGGATCCTCCAAGTTTTCTGTAAAATTTTCAACGTATCTAGTCAGGATTGGAGTGAATACATAACTCTAAAAAAAGTTGTAAAATATTGTAGAAATTATAGAGCTAACAATAGAATAAAGTACATGATGTATTATAAAAGAAGTATAGGAATATAAAGTATAGATAATACTGGGTACATGAATGTAATAAAGAAAATGTAACTGTAACATATATAAGTGATTCAGAGCACAAGACAGTTATGTGATTGACTTAGGTTATATATGGTTATTCTATGGTAACACCATTATATGTGAGGGTATAATAGACATGCACATTTTTACACTAGAGGATTTAATCACATAACTACTTCTACTCCTCTGCCCCAATCAATACACAATGATTCATTCAAGTAACGTTACGTACGTGATTGTTAGTTATACATGAAGCACATGAGAGTACATGAGAGCACATGAGTATACATGAAGAATACGATTACAAGGAGTACATGATGCACATGATAAAGTATATGCACATGAAATACCTGATGCCCCAATGAGGGGATAACATCTTATAAAAAGATCCATATAGTACCAATCCATGTTAACAACGTGTCAGCATCAAGTAAAATAGTCTAGAGCAGGCAATATAGATACTATCATGACTGAAAACGAATAGAGAATGTACTCGCTTATCTGAGCAACTGATGATATCAGTATCTGAACTGGAGTCACAGAGTCCTATTATGAGAATTACATGTCACAGAGTGTTCTAGATTAAACAAATGATTAAAATAATGATGTCTACATGCTGCTAGGCCTCTCTAGGTCAAAAGTCAACCCTTGGTCAACATCTGGTCAACTTAGTCAATGGTCAACTTCTAGGGTTTGGAATATGATAACTTAGGCCAATGCCTAGGCAACATGGTATTAACCAAAAACCCTATATTAAACTAATCTCATAATTCATAACTCAAACCATATCATATATAAGGTATAACCATATCCAATACTACCTTACCCTACACCACCATAATCTAATGTAACACATAATACCTACATGTGTATGAACCTACTCAAGGCTAACCATTTATATATAAAATAAATAATAAATAAATAATAAATAAATATATATATATATAATATATATATATATATATATATATATATATATAATCTATATATAATATATATATATATATATATATATATATATATATATATATCACTTGGCATTTTAAATCTCAGTAACATACTTTCTATTTGTTTTATCAATTAGAGTCACGCTCTGCACCTTAATCCGCTTTTCGTTGAACAACTAAATCATTCTAGGCAATCCAACTACTCCGAAACATAATCATCAAGTCATGTCTTTATCTATAATGCGCTTTGTGTCATTATATCTCGATATATGGGGTAACTTACAACTCGTCGCACACACGGACAACTTAATTTTATGGCAAATCCATACGAACGTTGTTTCTTATTCATCTTGAATCAAATCAAAATAGATCATTCGCTATCTTCTAATCGAAACCTAGTGTCATCCCTTAACCAAATTCAACGAACGAAACAATTCAAGTCTTCAACTCAATTTCCCCAACGATCTTTCAAAGCCGATTGCATCGATACCTTAATCATAATCGTACGTATTGATACTAAATTCTCTCTAATAGGTAATAAGAATTGATAATGGGCAATTATATAGTATGCAAAGATGACATGTACTACAACTTTGAATCTCTTACTTACTATTGTCTTTATCTGAAAAAAACTTGATGGACTAGGCCTTGAATCAGACTTCTTGAATCAGATTCAGAAAAACACACATAGTATGCTAGAGGTTCTTAGGTCTACCGGGGTGGCACTTTTTATTGGCCATGCCCACTTATTCTTATTCATGAGAGTTATCTGGGATTGCCCTGTCCCAGAGTCGCGGCCTTCATAATATCTCACATAGGTTAGTCCTCAAAGGGTTTGTGATTGGAGTAAACCCTACATAATCATGCTTGGACCTACTAAGAGTTTTAAAACCCATCATAAGCAAATCCCACCGAACACCTTTACCATAGGGATGGAGTATCATTGTACACCATCGTACAACCAATTGGGCATTAGTTTAAAATAATTTTGATCTCAAAGGTCAGTGTTCCATAATAGTCACCTAAGTCCAGCTTATTTCTATCTATTAAATCACTTCTTGGGATCTCTAGTCAGATTTGGTTGGGTTGCCACTGCCAGTGACTTACTTATGGACTTAATCAATTTCCCTCGATGATTCTAGGATTAATGTCATAGGAAACTCTTGTCAAGAGCAAACAGACTCTTCGCAAAAAATTTGTAAAGTTCTTATATGACTTCAAGAATTATAATTTTTTTTGCCTTTTAGGCTTTTTAATGTTTTGAAGCACATCTGCAGGTACCTGTTCATCTTAAAATTCACAAAATCATGCTTAGCAGCTCTATAAGATTGATTATCACAAAGTGACAGGTATCATTTTCTAGAACATGTATAATCTTAAATTCTGAACTATTTTAGATTCTAACTAGACAGAGTCTAAAACTATAATTTCAGAATCCATAATACTCCTTGCTATGATAATTTGTTACATATACCTATCATCTTATGAGTATTTGAGTTGTTCCACAAATGAACCCTCTTTCTCTTTCCACTATTTGTCAGTATTTTTAGTGCTTTTTTATCCAAGAATATGTCATATAGTGTCTTAGATAAAGCACTTAGAATTCTGAAAAAATAATGATAATCTATTTATTTTAGGTTTTTCTGAGCTATATATTTTGGTATTCCTTAGTCAGTCTCATTATCATCAAATCTTTAACAGATGTGCGATTCTATCAATTATTGATATAATTCATATGCTAGTGAGCCAAATCTCATCTGACTCAGCCACCTTTTGAAGTTGGAGCCAGTAAATTTAGCTGGCTTAGCACTAGATGTTCCTTCTTTACAAGCTATAGCAAAAGTTCATATCTAATGTTCAACAAGGTAGTGTATTGAACCAATATGACAGCTAAAATAATTGAGTAATAATTTGTATGATTTTTGCTAATCAATCTTAACAAATCTTTTAGTCTCTCAAGTTTTGATTCACTTAGGTTAGCTGCATGGGCCGGTTCCTTGCTATCGGTGGTCCTAAGATACTTAATTATTGAGTTCTTAGGCTATTTATACCTTTCGATTGAAGGAAGCTTCAGCTTGTACCCAAACAAATCTCTACCTTAAGACTTAGATTGAAAGAGATTTGCGGTACCATCAAACTATTTACTTTTGCTAAATTATAATATTATGACACTATGGTCACTAAAAATTCAAGTAGCCAAGGAAAACTATCATTCAATGTCATCGTAATCTACATACAGAACCAAGAAAATTGGCTCACAAACTTCAACAATATATTTGTCCAACTATGCTTAGGAATCAGAAAAAATAGATATGTGGGTTGTAATTATGACAATTAGTTTTTCCACATAATTGGAGCAATTTTGTACTTCTTGATTTCGTCTCAGTAACAACATTTCAAAGAAATATATTTTGTACATCATTTTAAATAGTTCCATTATTCTCACTAACTATTAGTATCCAAAAATTTAGAAAGTGATTTACAACATTAATTATATAACAATAAAGGGAATGACCTTTGTATAACTTACCTTTATCCTTTGCATGTTTAAGCATTTTTAATAAGTCGCAATATTTAAGGCTTCTTAATTGGACAGATGACGTACTGCCACCGTTAACATGTTGCTCCTTTTCTCAAAAGTTGAAAAGTATTTCTAATGACTACGGATTCAAGAAAATAGAAGTTAGTTTACATATTAACAAGTAATGTAACTGAAACGATGCACAAACTTGTTCATTCTGGCATAATAATGCTTATTTGCACGGTTTCAATGATGCAAGGTTTTGAAGACAACATATATTTTGTGGACAAAATTTCAATGATGTATTGTTAAACAGTGGCTAAGAAAGGAAGGCTTTTCCTATTTGTACTAAGGTTCTGTTTAACAGTAAAGTCCAACCAAATATCCAGTAAGGTAGGATGTTTAATATAATGTACTATAATCCTTCAGTTTATTTCTCCATTTGATAATCAATTACATGCTTGGTATTCTACATGAAGAGGATTCATGGTTTTAAATGTGAACCATTGAAATCTCAAAAAGGTGGAGAACTTAAAAGCATTCAATTGGTCAAGAATTGATCTGTTTGAAGAATCCAAATGATTTAAAAGGAAAACCATTGACTAACCTGTACGACCTTGCTGGAACATGATTTGTCTATTGGGTCGTACTAAAGGTGCTAATTTACTAAAAGTGCTAATACAAAACATGAACGGAAGGCTACATTTACCTTGTGGGGACAGCTTCAATGTTGTAGCCAATCAGTCACCAGCCGGTAGAGATGAATATTTTATATACTAAAATGAATATTTATATAAATTTTATAAGAGAATGTTAACAGAATACATTACTTAAAATGAAAATTTGTATATTGTTAACTAGAAACTACAAATTAAAATTTGATAACTAGAAACTATAAACGTAGGATGCTGGGAGCTTGTTCACCACAAAAGATAAAAGATTTCTTTTTGTTTATTTAAAAAACTAATATAAAGTATCCACTAGAACCTGGCCTACATGTTCCAAGCAAACAAAGGCATATATGGAGCTTAAAAATTGATTTCGAACTACAGAAAGGGGAGTTTTTGGACCAGCAATTTACCAAAAGAAATTATTTCTCAATGGTCAATTTAACTTCTAGCAATAGAATATTGCAAAAAATTTGCTACCAAACTAATTTGCTACAATGGATTGGATCATGACAATTTATCAGAATAGAGCAAGTGAAAATTTTAAGTACCATTTGTTAACATAGACCAAGTACTATAATGAAAATGTAATCAACGATTCTGATAATAAGACATGTGCTCCTATTGTGCATAAAAGTATGCTTTTAAAAATATTAGCATGTAATTTCATAAAAGATGTTTTTATTCATATTACCAAAACAAATCCAAGTTTAGTTTATTTACAAGCCTGTAAAGACGTCAAATTTCCAATATTTGAGCTTCTAGTGGTTCATAAAATATAGACCCAATAATAAAATATTTAATATTAACTTGACAATTTTAGTAGTTCAAGATAAATAACTAAGTAGGTCAGTGAAATAATGCAAGATTATTATTTCTTGTTCCATGAGGTGCCCGAAAGGGATTTGATATCGTGGAATACGTTTGCTATCTTTGAACTTTCAAAGCATAGATCACATCATTGCTTTTAGGCACTTTGCTCGGTTGTTCTGATTGATCAAGCAACCAAGTTATATGATGTTCGTAGCGCATTAGGTGTGTTTATAACTAAAAGCTCTATTGGCTGGTAGGGAAAAAGACCGTTATCATCACCATGAACTACTTGGTAACTTCTTGTTTGTAGATGCTTTGATCACCAGTATGACAAATTCAATAATGAGAGAGACCAAGTGTGTATTTGGAGGTATGCCTAACTATGATGTGGTATTGTAAAACACACTTATAGGAGGATCTGGAGACAATGAACAACATATAGAAGAGGCGATGGAAGCATTCAAATACACCATACTATGTTCTAAAGTATTTTATTTAATATTTTTAGACTTCCATATGGTATCCATTATAACTTATAAAATAAAAACCACTACAAATAGAGTGTTCCAACACCTTTGTCCCTATATGAAGCCAAGGCATAGTGGTTATCAATTTGTATTATTCCTACTTAGAAGCAAAACAACCATGAACAAAGATGCTCTTGCAACAAAATAATAATACAAAGAGAGGAATACCAACTTATTATCTATCGAAATTTAAATTCTTGCATGTACGTATATTTAAACGAACAAAGTCGACCCAATCTTGTGTGAGTCACATGAGCACATGGAAAAAAAAACCTTGGCAGTAATAAGCTTTGCATTCTACTATGCATTTAGCAATGCAAGATTTAATGTTGAGAGTAAAACTAAAGTTTTGTGTTTTACAACTAGACTATATTCCTGTTAACAAAAAAAGTGAAAGAAGTTGTAAATGAGTGATAGCTGATGTAACAAAATAATATTATGAATGCATAGACAGAAGAAAAAAAGGATTGCCCCCTGCTTAAACAAGTATAATTTCATAATTTTTAATTTCAAATTCAGTCCAGTTGAAAGGTCTGAAACACCAAGATTGCATGCAGTCTCTAGAAACTAAGATACATACAATGAAAAAACTCTTTGATTGTTAGAAAAATCTTTATTTAACTTATCTCTAGTAATTAACACAAATGAAGAAGTTCGAGATCCGGTCTACGGAAAGTCATGCACAAAACACTGTCCTAAGAGTTTATTCGAGGTCTATGTGCCGACTTCGTCTCGAATCCTCTCAGAGGTAAAATTCCCTTGCTACTAGCTTTCTGTTGTTGCACACAACTCCGAAAGAATGATCTGAACTTAGCTTTTGTCCAGTAGAAGAGATGGGAAAGGAAAGGAAAGAAAAATACATGTTTGTGAAGGAGGAGGAGGAATCATATGGTAACTTTTCTTAAGTGTTTCTCATTGTTAAAAATATTGTTACATATATAGCCAACCCCTGTTGCTACATATTAAATAGATAATAATAGGATTTTATGGCTATTTATTTAGCCATTTGTCTTTAAGGACCTGTCCACAAAATACTAATAAATATAAATAAATATTAAACAGTCAAAATCTAAACAAATAAAATAAAGGGTTGAAAGTATTGAATAGCAAATTAAAGGACATTAAAGAGAGGAAGAAACAGTAGATTTTTTCCCAAATTATACAACACTCAAACCAAGCAAGTAATTAAACACACCAAACTTAACTATTCCTCCAATCTAAGCAAGGTTATATATTGACTCTACTCTCCCTCACTTACCCCACTTGACTCTGCTTATTCCCCCTTCCAATCCAAGCAGACCCTTACCTATAGAGCATGTGTCCCGACTATCCATATATATATGGGCAGTGCATTCACAAAAAAAGACATCTTCATGTTCAGTTACCGTGCAGCTTAGTTTTTCTGTCATGCAAAGTCCAATATAATAGGATGTCAAACCCTTATGTGGGACAAACTCTAGCAAAAAAATTGACCCTAAGTCATGAATATAGGAGCTCCTAGATAAAATTTGGGACCTTTGTAAATTTTATATGTCGTTTGTATAACTCAAAGGGCCTTTGTAAAATTAAGATGACCTTTGTATAATTTTAGAATTTTTTGTAACATTCGGGGACCTTTTTAAAATTTTAAAGGTCATTTGTAAAACATAGAAGATCTTTATAAAATTTGTAGGCTTTTATAAAAGTAATTATATTTAGAAGTAGGAAGGAGAGGGAAGAGAGAGAGAGAGAGAGAGAGAGAGAGAGAGAGAAGGATGGCTTTTCGTTTATAAAATTTAGGAAATCTCTGTAAAATTTAGGAGTCCTAGACTCATACCAGATTTTGCCCTTGTAGAAGCATAAAAAATATTAAAAAGAGACACATAGGTTTCATGCGTCCAAAGCATAAATGTTCTTAAGTTAGAAAGCTGCTAGCTACTAAAGAAAGACACATGCTCAAGAAACGGGCCAGGCAGACGCATGGTCCATTCAGACGCATGATGTGCTTTTGTCTCTTGTGAAGAGAAAAATCTTGAGCAGTGTGTAGTATTAAGATTACGAGAAAGATGTCAGTGATTTCGTCGTCCCCATCATTACATTGTGCCAGCCGTAAAGGAAGCAGTTGCATGCGTCTACTTCTATATCAGTGTCTTACAATGAGCAATTAGAGAACCTATGCGTTCAAATGTTAACTGATCCATAGTTTCTCGAGGAAAAGTTTTTATTTACAACAAGTAATCAAATGCTATACGTTTAAAGTAATCAGACACATGGCCGATCCACACTAAATAGATCGTTTACTGACATGGCAGTGTTTCGTACAACACATCTCAAAATACGTGGCGAGCTATACATGATTCTCGATGTTCACTCTCCACTAACCCCTAAGGCTCATGCACCTACCTAATTTCATGCATCTCTGAGGCAGAATGGTGTATTTTTGCACATATGCACATGGCTATTCCAGTGAAGAAAAGCTATAAATAGAGGATAGTTTCTTCCTTGCGCAATAAACCAACGAAGACACAGGCTTAAGGAGAGACTATGTATACTGCTTCTTTGCTAGGAACTTTCAGAGATAAAGAGAGAGCTTTTATTGATAAAGTTCCCATGCTACAGGGAGTTCATCAATGACCAAACTTCAACAAATATTGCATCAGATCATCAACGGAGTAAAGAATTCGAAGTAGACTTAATCTCTATTGCCCCAATCACAAATTTTATTATACTTGGAATTCTTGCTTAAGATTTTTTTTGTACTTCTTTTTACAATAATAAAAAGATAATACATTTATCAGACACTTTTTTTGAAACAAAAATGACGACTCTTCTGGGGATGACTTTTTCCACCAATGAGAAAGTGGTGGCACAATCTATAGGCCAGAATCCTATGCGCTCAACCCAACCATGCGACCAACTCAAATGCGCCAGGAAGCTCAAACAGATACTTGGCAAAACAAAAAAAGTACAAATTTAAAGACATTCAAAGAAGACTTTTATTTCATATAAAAGTTGATCACATGTCTAAAGAAAGGCTTTACAAATGAGAACTTCTACAAAAAGAAAGATCCTAAAGCTACAGCCAGGCGCAGCAACTGCCATGCTCCCCCTGCTAGGTGCATCATCTGTCAGGCGCATCATTATGATGTCTCGTCCAGGTGCATCATTCTAGCATCTCAACGTATCCGCATCTCCGTGCATAGTCAGAGTGAATCACTCTCTCTCATCAGCACCAATCAACCCTTGTATAGCAGGAGGAGGAGCTTTCCAAGCTCGACAAGGATCACGGCACGATGCCCCGATCTTCTGAAGCAACAGGCACACTCAGCAACCTGTGGCTCTGCCAGCATAACAAAGACGGAGCGCGGTCGCCCCGATCTTTAAATGCAACCACCATCGGCCTGTGTTGGAACTCAACAATCCCGATATTTGGATGCAACAGACACTATCAAATAAGCTCAGAGCGATAGAAAGACTGGGGCAGCGCATCTTCACCCTCGAAAAAAGTTCGAGTTCGACAGTTCGCCAAGGCAGAGCTCCGGCCAAGTTCATCTATATATCGAAATAAAAATTGAAAGTAAAGCTTTCTCTCATGCGACAATTTATAAGCACGGACAGCCTACACCCTAGTGCCAAATAGCCAACGTTCCAAATTTCATGCAATAAATTTGCATTAATAGCAAATGCATCCGTCGCCTCGTATTCGGCTAAGTCAAGGCAACCATTAACGCCTCGAAGAACCCAACAGGAAGGCCAAAGAGGATGCGACACATTGGCAGATGCGTCGTCAATATCATGCGCTCCCCATGGATTCGCCCAGCGGGCCATAGCCATGTGCCCAGATTGGCACTAACCAATGCAACCCTCTCCATAAAATATTTAATGCTGAATGACAAAGGCGGCAACAAGAGCCGTCCAATCAGCTGTGCAAAACGAAGCGCCGCTGATGTCAGCACCATTATTACACCTGGAGTCGACAACGTGGTAGACTGATCATTCGTATACGCCTCATGGCCATACGCCCAGAAGACTGCATACGCCCCAGTGGTCATGCGCCCCTGGCTTACTTCTGATCCCAAGCAACAGAAGACTAGGCCATGCATGTGCCTCAAAAGCCATGCGCCTGGACTTGCTCATGGCTCCTAAAGATTATGAGACCAAGTCGCCTCCCATGCGCCTGAATCTAGGTGCACCCTGATGTGAAGCTCTACATGCGCCTCAAAAGCCATGCGTCCAAACTCGTCTATGATGCCTAATACTCATAAACTAAGTCGCCTCCATGCGCCCGATCCTAGGCGCACCCCGACAGATCACTCTCCTCTAAAACTGTGATCTTTGAGCCATAGGCATACGCCACACATCCTTTGACTCAGTTCTATTCAAAGAATAGGTGCTAACCATCCAAGATCTCAGCAACAACCAAATCTCCACGACTTCTACGTGTCAGCTCCATCGCAGCCCAGCGCAGCAGTCTAGCAGATTCAGCTTCAATTCAGGGCGCATCAACCATGCGCCCCTGCCAGCATCAGCCACGTGGCGTTTCTACGTCCAGAAACATCTGACATATGCGCGCATGAGCAGCCAACCTGCTATCTATGAATAGAAGGATCATCCTTCACCCAACACGCAGACAAGGACGAATGTATACACATACAGAGGCTAGAAAAGACACTTAACGTCCTCTTCTCCTCGCCACGCTCCGACAACCAGAGCAAACCAGACCATCAGAGAGTTCAAGATCGTCGTCAGATCGTCAACGGAGTTAACATATTACCACTCGCTCCACCAACACAGTTCCGAGATAAAACAAAAGTGTACTCCCAGGACTACGTCTAAGTCCGATATTATATACTTTTGTGTTTGTAATTGAAATACCAAAGTTTTAATCAATAAAACCTTGTCGCATTTTTGATGGCAAACAAGCTGGCGACTCTGCTGGGAACCTCTTTCTCTTCCAACGAGAAGGCTGTGTCGCATTCTGACGACATCAAACTCGACTCCTCCCATAAAACACTTATGGTACATCTTAATCAACAGGCGTATGAGGAGTTCATCTCTGAAGGCAACGCAAGCCCTTTGAAGCAGCAGCCAAAGCCGAAGAAGACTCGCCAAGTCTGGGTGTGCAAGGCCGATGCACCTGGCACCGTCACTAAAGGGGATGCACCACCGCAGCTGGCCCTTCCTGCTGACGTTCTCTGTAACAAAGATACGCCCACTGGTGCCACACATCTGTCTGGGAAATGCAGTGTTGACTGCATTCTCCAACCGTCTTCTTTCCAGCCGAAGAAGATACGCCAACGGAGCAGAGGTGCAACCAATCTCCAGTGCATGAGCTCTGGTGCGCAGGAGACGTCTATCTTCAATAGACCCACTCTCTGTCATGGCAAGACATAATTGGATTCTGAGTACTATGCGCCTTCGCGGGCTAGTACAAAGAAATCTAATGCAGCACAGGCCATACGCCATGAACTTGCTACGCCAACAGCAAACCAGAAGCATGCGCTCAAAATCATATGTGCTGCTGATGGTAAGCTATACAGAGTCGACTCGGGCACATCTGTGCCAGAAACGAGTCGACTCTCAAAGTCCCTGTCCCACTTGGACGCATCTACTGCGTTTCGAACCAAGTCTGGCTGGGCAACTGCGATGTTGAGTCCATGCGCCCACCTGGGTGATGCACTTGAAGTGGACTCAAGTTGCCATAAATGTTGTTTCTCTACTAATGATCTGGGCATATCTCATACGCATGAGCCAGATCAGAGGGTACAGTATTCATATGACCACCCTGGTACTCGGCTTTGCGATGCGCCTGATGGGGGTGTTAAAGTCAAACTCTTTCAACATAATTTGTGTAATATGATCAGTCATAAACGCATAACAGGAGCCGACCAAAAAGCATAATGTGTCCCTTACAGGGCACACCTGTGCCACGGTCACATTAATTGTTGTTGTTACAAAATAGCAGCTCCACCACAAAGGTAGTTCGTATTTCAGCGACTAAAAACTACGGCACCTATCCGACGTCGCCTCGGAAAGAAAGTGCCAATTGAAGACAAAGCGGAGCCCAAGATCGCTTCCTGTCATATTGTCTCCTTATCCATGAGAAAGACAACTACCAACTCCTCAGCCTCTGCATCCAAGACTCAGCTGAGGAAGAGAAAAATAGTGGTCCCATCCCCAGGGGTGTATGAACGCACCCGAGCAAGGATCAAGGCCCTGGCAGAAGCAACAGCTGGGGGTAGTCAAGCCTCTAACAACCCTCCCCTCGAAGACGAAGAAGCGCTTCGATAAACCGACCATGACATAGCGAGAGGTAGCCAACACGAGGCCTCAGAAGAAGAAGCCCCTCTACAGGAAAGCGAGGTCGAAAGTGAAGCCTCGACCGATCCATCCACTTCTATCCATGTCATGACAGCTTATATGGCAGGGGGGGTGATGAAGGAGAATCAGATGCTCTAGCGCTAGACATCGTGTAGCGCATAGACATCCTTGAGGGGAGTCTCAAAACTCTCTATGCCTCCAAGCAGATCCTGATCTAGGCGGTGTTCGACATTTGAACCACTCTGGCAAAGGCACTTGTCTCCACCAACCCAGATCCAGGGGCCAACGGAGAATCAAGTATACCCTCTCAACGGCTATCTTCAGGCGTGGAACACCACGTACCGTGAGCATCAGCTCCCTCCAATATCCATCTTCAGGCCGTACCGCCTTTACCTGCTCCCAGCTCAACAGAAGACTTGATCGAGATGATCAGGGAACTGCGTGAATGCTTCGAGGCATAAAAGGCAGAAAGAACGTCAGAAGTTGGGGCTTCCTCAACCCTACCCTCTTGAGTAGAACAAGGTGGTTTATCTTTCCAAGTATAAACCACATACACTAATGCCATACGATGGGAAGGACTCTCCTCGTCGGTACTTGACCTACTTTCAGTCTCAGACGGGGCATCTCCCAAAAGAAGATGCCTTGCTCACGAGTCTATTTGTCGGGACTCTGAAGGGAGTTGCCTACGACTGGTACTGCAGTCTCCTTGACAACTCCATATCGTCCTTCGACGACTTGACATGCCTCTTCCTCGATCATTCTACGACGGAGAGAGAGACATGACCATGTCATCTCTAATAGAAGTACAGTGGACTGAGAAGGAGACTGTTCGAGAATTCATCAAGCGTTTCAGACAAGCATGCCTAAGGTTGCCTCCAGGCATGCCGGAACATGCACTCATCGACTCCTGCAGTATGAACATGATCCTCGTGATCAAGCTCTGGCTCAACTCCACTCCTCCACCCGATTGGAGGTCGTTGATCATTGAAGCCGAAGTTGCTGAGAAGAAGGCGCGTAACGCTCACCTTCTGGTGGTTAACTTCTCCACCTTTGACGATAAAGGGAAAGAGCCTACGACCAGCAGTTGCAGTCGCGAAGCGAAAGGGAAGCAGGCATTGACTGTCAATGCGTCTAACAGCACGCAAGGTCCTGCCTAGAGGCCTCCTACCGCACCACGATCGAAGATGGTCTACTCCTTCCACGTTGAGGATACCTTACAGCTCTTTGAGATACTGAAGCAGGGCGACAAAATAAATTGCCTGATCCAAAGCGTCCTGACGAAGTAGGCAGAGTCGGCGACCCAAGGTATTGTCTCTACCATCGGTTCGTTGGACATCCAACTAAAGACTGCTACATCCTCAAATACTACATACACACATAATCAATGCGAACGTCATCTCAGTCGATTACGAGGAGAAGACAGTCTCAGCCAACATGGTGTCGCTCCAGTTCGGTACTTTACCGCCTACTACAGCTCAAGATGGCATCGTTCCTATCCCAAATGTGACAATGGAAGTAGTCAACCTTCCACCAACCCGCAACAACGTGGGTGGGCTCACACCACTCACAACATCCAAGGAAGATCATGTGGGTTCACCCGGATCTCGTTCCAGGGCTGACTCAACCGGGGGTACCCTCTACCTCCAAAAATAAAGGCAAGAAGACCAAGTCTTGCCGAATGGTGACTTCTTTCCTTGAGGAAGCACTGCCCGTACAAAAGCGTTCACAGCAGAACACCCAACCAGAGGAGGTTCCGTTTGAGGTGAGCCTCCTATCATCACTACAGCTGTCCAAGGAGAAGGTTTATCCCAACCTCCTGTAGCTAATAAACAAAAGACGAAGGAGGCCTGCTTCGACAGGCCTCTTTGAAAGACACTCCGGGGTTAGCTAAGCCCCACAACTTCGACATACTGGCACAACTGGCCAGTACTCCAGCAAGGCTTTTCCTATTCGAGCTCCTTCGTCTATCCAAAGATACTCGGGAGGCTCATTACGAAGCCGTAAAGGACGCCAAGTCTTTCATCAGTCAGGTCAAACAACTTGACGATGATCCTACAGCATATCCGTACTGCCATGATATGGGGGAGATCATCCCCAACATCACATTCACTCAACATAATATGTTGCTCGAGAACAATAGGCACATAGACCCTTGTATTACACAGGATATGTCGGTGCCATTAAGGTGGATCGAATACAAATTAACCCTGGGTCTTCTTTCAGCATCACCCCCCAAACTCTACTTCAGACATTAGGGATCATGATGCATCGCCTGACAGCGTCTTACACTACCATCAGTAGTTTCAACGCCAGTAAGAGCGAGCCGCAGGGGAAGATCTGCTTAAAGTGTCACATCGGCGATCTCCAGACTGAGGTGACTTGCTATGTTGTGGATGCAGACGTCAACTACAACATCCTGTTGGGACGGTCATGGATACATAAATACATGGTGGTACCATCCACCCTCCATTAATGTATAAATACGTATCCACCAGCGCATCTAAACAGAGTTTGCTGATGTCGATCCCTTCAGAGGGATTGAAGCCTTCTTTACCGACGTCGATCTGTATAAATTAATTTATCTCGAAGATGAAGCCAATGACACTGATGACGAGGCAGAAGCTGAGGTCGAAGCTGACTCTGAGGCAGACATATAATCAATGCTCCCTTAAAAGTGCGACTCAAAGGGAGACCGCCTCAAACATCGGCCCCTATGTAGTCAAACTCCGTGGAAAGGCGCCAGCTTCTCCGGGCACCACACCCAATGAAGCTCCATTGAAGATATGCCTCAAAGGCAAACCCCCTCATGTGGCGGCTTCCCTCGTGGCCAAGCTACGGAGAAAGGCTCCAGCTCCCGGTACACCAACCGAGGCTCCCCTCAAGGTACGGCTCAAAGGCAAGCCTCCTCAGTTGTCGGCAACCGTCAAGCCATAAAAGAAGACCTCGACGTCCTTTCAGTACAGTCCCAGGAGCCAGCACGGGCCAAGCTCCCAAAAAACACTCATGAACCTCCCAAGGCTGGTCCAGTTCTCACTGATGAGAGCTTGGAGAGTACATATCGGCTAATGTCGATGCCCCATCCCTCGAAGATGTAATCCCTCGGGACAAGATCCCATATTTTATCAATAATAGAGTGTCTTTCAATTATTCTTTCTTCCATATTGGAATACCATGCATACTCTAGGTAATGATCTACAGTCGTTGCAAACACAAAAACGACTTTGAGTCATACAAATTGAGTCGTCCTGTACCAAGAGTCTGTTACATAGTCCTACCTCGAAACAAGGACGAAAAGCTCATTATCTTTGGCAAAGTCTAGCATCACCAAGACCCTCTACCGACAGAGACAGAACCCGATACCGGCAGAATGCAAATCTATCGGTACAACGATCGAGCCAAGTATCTCATCTAAAGATGGGTTACAACTTGAAGAGCGACCAAGGTCTGAACTACGGCAAAGGTCGACGCCTTCCGGTACCAAAAGGGAATCCGTAAGACTACTATCACTGTACCCGACGGGGGAGGGGGTAGGCTACATCATGCCTCCAATAACTCCAGAAGAATCAGAAGCAGAGGATGTCATACATTCTCACTCATCTGAAATTCAACTTGGGACTCCGACACCAGCATCGGCTCGGTCTTCAGGTAGGTGCTGTCAGCCAACATGACATCCGTACATCCTTCAGAAGATAAAGAAGACGATCAAACAAGAGAGTTCTTCGAAGAAGAACCCTGGGATCAACGCCTAGACGCACAATGGGAGTCTCGCTTTGAATTGCGAGAACCCCTACCGAAGATGAAGTTGAGCAGATTGACCTTGGGGATAGATCTTCATCCTAACCCATCTTTATCAACAAGAACTTGTGGGGGAGGACCGAGAATCCTTGATCCACATGGTCAAAGAATATATCTGTCTTCATCTGGAGCAACGAAGACATGCCGGGACTCGAGCCACAAGTCACAATGCACAAACTCAACATCTTACCTGATGCTAAGACTGTTAAGCAGCAACAGCGGCGCTTCTGTCCTAACATCATGGACGCCATTGACAAAGAGATCGACAAGCTCTTAGATAGTGGGTTCATTCGTGAAGAGCAACACCTCGACTGGGTAGCCAACATCGTCCCTGTCACCAAAAAGAAAGAAGATCCGAGTCTGCATCAATTTTCGGGATCTCAACTCTACATGTCCAAAGATGAGTTCCCACTCCCGATCACTAACGTAATGATCGACAACACATGTGGCTTTGAGCGTATGTCCTTCATGGATGACTACTCAGGCTACAATCAGATCAAGATGTTCCCAACGACAAGAAACAAACGTCGTTCAGAACTCTAAAGGGGGTTTATTGTATACAGTAATGCCTTTTGGCTTGAAGAATGCTGGTGCCACATACCAACAAGCTATGAGCACCATCTTTCGTCAATACCTTCGAAAGACAGTCGAGTGCTATGTGACAATATCGCCGTCAAGAGCCGTCTTAAGGGTGATCACCTACGAGACCTAAAGACAGTCTTCGACCTTATGCGGGCGCATCAGCTTAAAATAAACCCCGCTAAATCCTTCCTTGGGGTCTCTAGTAGAAAGTTCTTGGGCTTCATCATCACTGCGAAAGGCACTCATGTCGATCCCGAGAAGACTAAAGCCATCCTTGACATGGACCCTCCGAAGAACCTAAGAGAACTTCGAGGCCTACAAGGACGACTCGCCTATATCCGAGGTTTATCGCGAACCTTTCTGAAAAATGCCAACCCTTCACCAAGCTTATGAAGAAGGGAGTTTCTTACGTCTGGACGGAAGAATGCCAGAAAGCTTTCGACGACATCAAACCTTATTTGGTAAGTCCTCCAGTCCTGGCGGCACCCGTCGCAAGCAAACCGTTTTTGCTTTATGTCCGAGCAATGGACCATTCCCTTGGTGCTTTGTTGGCCCAGAACAACGAAGCAGGCATGAGCATGCCATTTACTACCTCAGCAGGACAATGGTTAGGACCGAACACCGGTATAACCCTGTAGAAAATAGTGTCTAGCCTTGGTATTCGCCATCCAGAAGACTCGCCACTATGTCTCAGGAAAAACGATCCATGTCAACTTCCGAGTCAATCCACTCAGAATTCTCATGGCAAAACCAGGAGCGCTAAACTCTCGGTTGGCTACGTGGGCAATATTATTGACACCATATGACATGGTATTCGTACCATAAAAGGCTGTCAAGGGCTAAGCATTGGCCGACTTCTTAGCAGCGCACCCAATCCTGGAATCATCCACTCTACGAAGGTATCCCCGATGAGGTGCAAGAAGCAAACATTACCGAAGAAAGCCCAGTCTGGCGGTTGTTCTTCGACGGTGCTTCCAGAACTGGCCCCAAAGGCCAAATTATCGCAAAAGTGGGGTGGTCTTAATCTTTCCTGACAAACTAGTCATCCAACATGCCTATTCTCTTTTAGAGCCGTGCTCCAACAATATTGCTGAGTACAATGCCCTCATCATGGGGCTTCAGTTAGCAAGACAGCTGGGGGTGAACTACCTTGAATCTTATTGTGACTCAAAGCTCGTCGTCAATCAAGTTCGGGCCAATATGAGGTACGCCATGAAGACCTCATCCCTACCACAAAGCAGTGTAGGATCATCTCAACCTTCGCAGAATTCTTCATAGAGCATATGCCTCGACTGCAAAACTTGGAAGCTGATGCTCTGGCCGGCCCTTGCAGCCTCATTGGCTACACCTATCGGGACTCAACACTTCGTTACAGTGACGGGTCGGGACTTGGCTTGCCCTAGAAATAATCTGTGCATGCGAACAACTTATGGCATGGCCGCGGACCTTGACATTAATGTCAGAGACTGGAGATTCCTATTCATCAACTTTGCCGTCTATGAATCCTCCCGGAAGATTCGAAGGAGGCAGTCTCAGTCAGAAGGCGCTTCCTCCATTTCCATTATGATACAGCCTCCAAAATGATGTGCCGGTGCTCCTATGATGGACTTCTCATCCGATGTCTATCTAACGAAGAGGCCGCTGAAGCTCTTCGAGAAGCTCATGATGGAACGTGTGGAACTCATCAACCAGGTCCAAAGCTAAAGGACCGACTTCGACGCATGTGCAATTATTAGCCCACCATAATGGCCGATACTGTCGAGTATACAAGAAGTGTCATGCCTGTCAGCTGCACGCCGACTTCATCCACAGACCGTTAGAGCCTCTACACCCGACATTTGTCTCTTGGCCATTTGAAGCCTGTGGCATGGATATAGTGGGGCCTATCACCCTCCTTCGTCAAGGAGACATCGCTTTATCTAGCAGTCACCGACTATTTCTCTAAATGGGCGAAAGCAGCACCTCTCACAGAGATGAAAAGCTCACGAGTGATCAGCTTCATCAAGCATGACATCATCTACCATTTTGGGTTACCCGAAGGATTATCTACGATAATGGCCCATAATTCATCAGCCATGTGTTCAATAGATTCTGCGATAAGAACCGTATTCAGAACGTGGCATCATCCGCTTACAATCCGACAGCAAACGGGTTAGCTGAAGCTTTTAATAAGACCATCGTCAAGCTCCTCAAAAAGGTCATGTTATCCAATAAGCGCAATGGGATGAGAAGCTCGACGAATGCCTTTGGCCTATCATACAACGGTACGAACCCCGACGGGCAACACACCATTCTCCATGGTTTACGGGAGCGAAGCAGTGCTACCACTGGAGATTCAAATCCCCTCACTCCGAGTGGCGATCACAAATCAACTGACGGAAGAGGACAATCAACGTTGCGTTTACAAGAGTTGGAAGCGCTGGACAAAAAATGCCTCTTGGCTCAACAGCGCATCGAACTTTATCAAGCCCGCATATCACAAACTTTCAATAAAAGAGTCCGACAAAGGACTTTCCAAGTGAGCGACCTGGTTCTGGCAGTCAGGAGACCGATGATGATGACTCACAAAATACCGGGAAAGTTTGAACCCAAATGTGAAGGACCCTTCATCATAGAGACGATATACTCAAATAGTGCTTATCGTCTCGTTCAAGCTAATGGGGACTTGTTCATGATGTCCATCAACGGCAAGTTCCTGAAAAGTACTTTTCTTGACCTCCATCAAGAACGTACTACCTCTCTCAAGAGAGAAGACTGGTGAACTTGACCAAACCAAGTTCACACCCCTTCTCTTGACAAATCATATGATTCTGGAACCCAATTGTTTCGTTGCATTCTATCCCCAGTAGAGGAACAACCACATCCACATTACCTCTGAGTTTCTTCTCTATATCATCAAGCAGGATCCTGCATCGTGTAAGATCATGCTTAAATACAATGTTTACCACGTCCACATTATCTATGAATAAACATTCTGTACAACAATCCCTGTGTTATTGTACTATAGAACATCTACGTCCATATTATCTCTGAGTTGTTCTATAAACCCCCACAGAGTTCATCCTACCATGTCTATATTACCTCTGAGTAGGAAAGCTCCACTATTTTAGCCCATATTTACCATGTCCACTTTACTCTGAGTAGATATGTCGGTCCTCTCTCTCAACTTATTATTCGTACCTAACACGAAGGTACGCCAAGGGTAATAAGTCTACACAAAAATTACCCCATATTTACCACGTCCATACTACCTCTGAGTGAATGTGTCGATTTTTCCGAGTAACTTACTATCTGCACCCAAAACCAAGGTGCGCAATAGATAATGGGTCCACAAAAATCATAGAAATGAACAAAGCAGAAAATTCTTCAGCTAAACAGAAAAAAGATTACATCGATATCGAAAAGAAATAAACTACATCTTCAGGTTTCTTCAGATCTCAGAAACATAAAGACAAAATAGGGACAGTGACTTTATTCATATTCTCGAAAACGGCGATTGCAAAGCAACCTACGAATCCTCACAATAGGGATCATAGTTGCGTTGAGGCATGTACTATTCCCTCAGCCACTTTGCATACGAAGGCTCAATCTGGTTGAGGCCTTCTATAGGGATGGGTGGGTCAGTCCCGATGCTGCGACTCTCTGACGGTGGCTCCTTCTTAACTTCATCCTTGGGAGCAATCTCTTCCTTGATGGTCATTGGTTCTTCCTCGACCTCGACCTTTGGTAACGCATCCTCTTTAACCATCATCGGCTCTTGTTTGACCAGAGAAGGCAGTAACTCTTCCTTTATGAAGCCTCCGCCTTTGGCATGAATACTACAACAGAGTCAAAGAAAAGTTAGCAAAAAGACTTAGAAGCTCAAAACAAGTATCTGAGGCGCATCAACAAATCTAGCTCATCAAACTAGGTCAAAACCCATGCGCACATATAGAACCTCATCAACGGCGCATCATCAGGACCTAAGTCCACGTGCGTCAGCAAGTGAAGCTTCGGCGCATCATCCATGCGCATCAGCAAAGGAAGCTTCGGCACATCATCAAGACTTAAGTCCATGCGCGTCAGCTAAAAGGACTTTGGCGCATCATCAAGACAAAAGTCCATGCACGTAAGCCTAAGCACATCCACATAAGGTGGCTCATCTACAGTTGGGATACCTCAACATCACTGCAACAAACACCAAGGCAAGAGAATACCCACCGAGCACTTCCGGGCGAACGTCGGCGTGGGTCGCCCTGATGACAGGGACTTCCTCCGTGTCGACCTCCAAGGGTTCATTGCCTCGGCCCCTTCCTCGACTAGCACACCCTCAGAGAGTCTTAGGAGCCATCTCTCTAAACAAAGAAAAGAAGGGAGAAAAGAGCTCTGAGGAAGGAGAAAGCTTTGCAGAAAGTAGAAGACTCTCTCTCCTCACAGTCGCCTATTTATAGGCTTGGCCTCGCACGTAAATCGATAAGGCGTGACGTCAGCAATCAGTCACTCACGTCTCGAGAAACAGACGGCTGCTTATCTTCAGAAGATCATCATTAATCTTTCCTAAGATCCAGGCGCTATCTCTTCAAAGAAGAAGCATGCACCCTAAGGGTATGCGCCTAAACAACAAGCTTTCCCTACAGTGACGCACAGAGTGACTATACGCCAAAAAAAGTCATGCGCCTAGGCGAAGGGCATGCGCCCAGAGTCGTTAATCCCCATGCTTCTTATTCAAAGTTTCCAAAACTTGCCTAGAAAGTTTTAAAACTTTGAAGGGGGTCTTGTAGAAGCATAGAATTTCGGGCGCATCTATAGGCCAGAATCTATGCACTCAACCCAACCATGCGACCAACTCAAATGTGCCATGAAGCTCAAACAGATACTTGGCACAGCAAAGAAAAGTACAAATTTAAAGACATTCAAAAGAAGACTTTTTTCATATAAAAGTTTATCACATGTCTAAAGAAAGGCTTTACAAAGGAGTACTACAAAAAGGAAGATTCTACAGCCACAGTCAAGCGCAGTAACTGCCATGCCCCCGTCAGGTACATCATCTGTCAGGCGTATCATTTTGATGTCTCGTCCAGGCGCATCATTCTAGCATCTCAACGTATGCGCATCTCCGTGCATAGTCAGAGCGAATCACTCTCTTTCATCAGCACCAATCAGCCCTTGTGTAGCAGGAGGAGGAGCCCTCCTAGCTCGACAAGGATCGTGACATTGCCTCGATCTTCGAAAGCAACAGGCACACTCGGCAGCCTGTGGCTCTGCCAACATAATGAAAAAGGAGCACGGCTGCCCCGATATTTGGATGCAACAGGCACCATCGGCCTGTATCGGGACTCAACGTTCCTGATATTTGGATGCAACAGACACTATCACAGAAGCTCAGAGCGACAAGAAGACTGGGGCAGCGCATCTTTACCCTCGAAAAAAGCATAATTTCAGCAGTTCGCCAAGGCAGAGCTCCGGCCAAGTTCATCTTTACATCGAAATGAAGAATGAAAGCAAAGCTTTCCTCATACGGCTATTTATAAGCACGGCAGCCTACACCCAAGTGCCAAATGGCCAACGTTCTAAATTTTATGCAATAATTTGTATTAATAGCAAATGCATCTGTCGTCTCATATTCGACAAAGTCAAGGCAACCATTAATGCCTCGAAGAACCCAATAGGCGGGCCAAAAAGGATGCAGCATATTGGCAGATGTGCCGTCAATATCATGTACTCCCTTTGGATAACCCAATGGGCCATAGCCATGCGCCCAAATTAGCACTAACCAATGCAACCCTCTCCATCAAACATTTAATGCTGAATGACAAAGGCGACAACAAAACGTCCAATTAGCTGTGTAAAATAAGCGTCGCTGATGTCAGCACCATCATTACACCTGGGGTCGATAATGTGGGAAACTGATCATTCGTATGCGCCTCGTGGCTAACGCCTAGAAGACTGCATACCCTAGCGGTTATGCATCCCCCGACTTACTTCTGATCCCAAGCAACAGAAGACTAGGCCATACGCCTCAAAAGCCATACACCTGGACTTGCTGAAGGCTTCTAAAGATCATGAGACCAAGTTGTCTCCCTTGCGCCTGATCCTAGGCACACCATGATGTGAAGCTTTGCATGCGCCTCAAAAGCCATGCGTCCAGACTCGTCTATGATGCCTAAAACTCATAGAATAAGTCGCATCCATACGCCCGATCCTAGGCACACCCCGACAGAACACTCTCCTCTAAAACCGAGATCTTTGAACAACAGGCATACGCCATGTGTCCCTTGACTCAGTTCTATTCAAAGAATGGATGCTAACCACCCAAGATCTTAGTAACAACCAAATCTTCGCGACTGCCACGTGTCAGATCCATCGCAGCAGTCTAACATATTCAGTTTTAATTCAGGACGCATCAACTATGCACCCCCGCCAGCATTGGCCACATGGCATTCCCACGTTCAGGCATCCGATATATGCTTGTATGAGCAGCCAGCCTGCTATCTATAAATAGAAGGATCATTCCTTCACCAACACGCAGACAAGGACGATATATACACATACAGAGGCTAAAAGAGACACTTAACGTCCGCTTCTCCTTGCCACGCTCCGGCATCCAAAGCAACCCAGACCTTCAGAGAGTTCAAGATCGTCGTCAGATCGTCAATAGAGTTAACACATTACCACTCGCTCCACCGAGACAATTTTTAGATAAAACAAAAGTGTACACCTAGGACTACGTCTAAGTCCTATATTGTATACTGTTCTGTTTATAATTGAAATACCAAAGTTTTAATCAACAAAACTTTGTCATATTTTTGATGGCGAACAATACTGTCTAAGGATGATTCTGCTATTCAGACGCACACGACACACCATGCGTCTAGAAGAGGCTCTACCAATGGGCCATTAACTAAGCCATGTGCTTCTCATGGAAGAAGAACACAAAGAGGGCGCATGCTAATCATGCACCTGTGAGGCAAATTAACACTGGTGATGGAGCTCTTTACTCCAAAACGGTCTAAAAGAATGTACAACTTTTGAATTTTGGCAGAGGAAAACACTATAATACTAAAAATTCAAAGGTTGGAACCTCTGCCTCATACTTGGTGAATCGAATTGAGAGTTCTGCTTCAATACATAACTCTAGATGCATGACTGGAGAGAAGACTGTCTTACATAGACTTTCATCCTCGTCAGATTCTATGTGTTGTGAAGGAGGTTCGGCTCATGCGTCCCTACATGTTATGCATGCTGATGATAGAAAGCTATACATGCTGTAGCCCATACGCCCCAATCATCCATGCGTATTTCTTCCATATGCTATGGACTCATGTACATTGCTTCCCAATATACCTAAAATGAGTCCGCATGATAAAACAACTCCAGACCTAAGTACTAGATGTTCCCATGTACACAAAATAGGTCAACTAGTTAAGAAACTTACTCTTCCATGCATGCACTTTGTCCATTCGCATAGAAAGCGAAAGGAGGTTGTACACCCTTCTATTGAGTTGCGTGATTTGTTTCGGCATGAGCGTAAATCAACAGAGATGTCATCAAACACAGTGTCATGTCAAAGACATTCATGTACAAAGATTGTTATTAACTGTTGGTGCTCAAAGACGGTTGATCAACTAATTAGGTAATCTGTCTGCACCATATTGCAACTGAACTCTCCAAATTTGTCGTGTCTCCGACGACAACTTTTTGATGATAAGATGAGTTAAAGGAGGCCTCGTTCTATGTGACCTCCAGTCAAGTGATGATCAGGCCTCGGTCTATGAAGATGAGTTAAAGGAGGTCACAGAGCTACTTCACCTGAAGGTGTTTACCAAGGAATCTGTTTCCAATCTAGACAGCCTTCTGTTGCACTCCAAGTTCCCGAACAAGATAATGATGGATTAGCATTCTCCTAGTTGTTGACCATTCCATATCTCAATCCGATGACAGAGTACCTCATATTTAGAAAAATATAAAGTTTTACAGTCAGGATCAAACAGTACTAATAATGCTTCCCTGCATACTTCTTCATCGGGTAGTCCATGTACAACTTTTGTGCATGTGACAGGTAATAAAGAAAGCGATAATAATAATTGATAGAGAATTCATAATCTAGAGAGCATGTTACAAAATATCATGACGATGATGTAGCAAATGCAAATAACAATGAACTTGGAAACAACTCTACATCAATCTCATCCGTCAACTCAAACATTTGTCGATCAAGATACAGTGGGGTGTCATTTAACCCTAATCCATCACTGGTAGTTGAAAATGTCTCTACGCCAGTGCTACAAAGATACGACTAGCTATCACACAGAACACCTCTACAAACCAGTCGATTGATACTCTTGAAGCTATTCGGGGTATCATTGCTCGATTGGATGATATCACTTTAAATGAGGAACTACATCAAATGGGAATGTCACGTCCTTATCCTTCAGAATAGATATTATGGTTTGTCCTCCAAAGTACAAACTCCAATCTCTGATTCCTTACGATGGAACTAGTTCCCCGAGGCAACATTTGATATACTTTTACTTCTAGGCCGTTCACATATCGAAGAATAATGCATAAATTTTTAAATTATTATTGGCACCTTGAAGGGAGTAGCATTTGAAATGTTTTGTAATCTGTTTGACGATTGTATTAAAACTTTCAAAAACTTGGAGAAGTTGTTCCTCACTAGATTCTATGAAGGGACAAGTGATGTCTCTAACTCAAAGCTTATTACTGTAAATTAAGAGAACAAAGAGCCGGCTCATGAGTTTATCGAACGGTTCAGAAGATTATCGATGAAGTTGCATCCCGAAACTATGTAGTCGGTGTTAATCAATACATGCAGGGGTAATTTCTTACCCACAGTCAGATTCTGTATTGGTCCCGAAGATTATAATTATTGGCTAGCTTTTATAATTGCTGCCAAAAAGGTTGAAGAATCAGTCTAGGTTCTATATTTGGTTGGGTTGACATCACCCAAAGATAAAGGAAAGCATTCCCAGAGCAGCAACACTTCTGGGAAAACCAATAAAGGGAATGAGTCCTGTACAGTGGGTGTTTCCGTAACTGCTTCCCAGCCTAAACAAAAAAGGTCCAGTTGCTACAAGCGTAAGCCATATTACACCTTCTAGGTACTGATGAAGGAAAATAAGTTACAACTACCTCTCCTTCGAAGGCCTGAAGTAGGGCAAACCAATGATCCAAAATATTGCTTTTACCATCAGTATGTGCATCACCTACAAAGGATTGCTACATATTGAAGAATCATATTCAGCAATTGTTGGATTCAAAGGCCATCACACTACATACGGATAAGAAACAGGTTTCTACAAATCTTTTTTCTCTAATTTAGTAACCTCCTTGTAATTGAAGTTCAAGATGGTGTTACTCCAATACCGAAGATGATATTACAATTTGTCAATCTTCCTCTAGTCCGGGATCAGACAGCCGGACTCGTACCACTCACTACTCAGTATGTGAAGTCGTGTGGATCCATCGCGATCTTCTTGAAGATATGGTTCCAAAATCAACCTTGTCCACTTCCAAGATGTAGAGCAAGAAGAAGAAGGGTAAATCATGTAATATGATCAACAAAGCTCTAGTCGGGGAAACAAGATTTGGAAAGGCATACTGTAACCCCACTTTTCTATGTATGGAATTTAAAATCTCTTTCTAAATTATAATTTTGGATAAACAAATTTTTGAATAATAATTTTATGACCTTTTGGAGGGAAATTTGAATTAGTGGCAAAGTGGTAAAATTCTAAATTAGTTACAACTAATTGGAGTGGTCCCCACTCACTAACAAACTTCCTAACCAAATTTCTAACAGATTTTGGGGGGTATTATAATTACTCAATTGATTTGAATCCTAATTGCAAGATTTTTCTTTTCTTTCCTTCCCTTATATAACACTCTAAGGAGGAGAGGGAGAATGGATTTCTCATTTTTTCCATTCAGTAGAGGCTCCTCCCCAAATTGAGCACTACTCATCTTCTCCAATTTTCTAACCCCTCAAATTCCCTAATCCTAACCCTAAGTTCGAACTGGCCATGGCCGCTTCATCACTTCATACTAGTGGCTAGTTGACCTCTCTCAGAGGCAAGGCAACTTCTCTTCGATAGCGGACGATCTTTCCGGTCGTACGAGCGTTCTTCGGCGACGCAGCGGCTTCCTTCACGTGTTCGAGACTCTTCTAATCTAAAAATTTGACACTTGGTGAGTTATTTGACACCTCAATTTCCAAAAATTGTTTGGTTTCGTTTTGATCCATCCATTTTCTCTAGATCGGCTGAGCTTGGTATGGATCGATCGGATCGAATGGAAGTTCCATCTTATTCTAGAGTCTCTTCAGATCTGGTGAGCATTTGGATTTGATTTTCTCTTTTGTGTGTTCTTCCATATTTTGGATTCTTGATCGATGGATCCGTGGCAATTTTGTTCATGGATTAAATTTGAGGATTGCGTTTGAAGTAAGTTCATGGTCGAGCCAATAATGGAAAGGTGAGTGGTTCGATCTGAGATTCTCCATTGATCTGATTTCTCAATTCCGCAAGGGACAACAGCTATTCTTCTAAATAAACTCTTCTTTTCTTGTGTACTGTACATGTTTGTTGGATTGTCACAGAGAATTCTTTTGGCGACTGGATACAGAGGAGTCATGTTCAATTCTGGGATTAAGTCTATTATTAGAATATATTCTCAGGTACGACTCCTCTTCTATTGAGATTTCAACTAGTTACTTTGAATTTGTTTGGTGCCAAGTTAGGATCGATATATTTGGTGTGGCATATCGCACGTGTTACGTATAGGTATCGTTGGGTGGGTGTACTAGATCTGTAGCCGCTTTCCATTTGATCGTGTCCCAATGTGTGGTTCTTGTCCTTCAGTTGTGTGCTCGTTGTCACCCCCAGTTTTCAGAATCAGGGATATTTTTGTCATTTTGCATTTTTGAATATTTTTAAAATTTATTTTATTATTTATGATATTATTTGGGGTTGAAATTTATTTTATTATTTATGACATTATTTGGGGTTAATTGAGTCGGGTTCGAATTTCAACTCAATCTGACTTGAAACAGGGACCCGGAGGGTAGTTTGACTCTAGTGGAACCCACACACTAGTTAGACATGGCCCATATGATATTAATTTTAGTCCACATGATATTAATTTTAGTTAGTAGTTAGACTAATTATTTATGGATATGTTTAGTTTAATTACAGACTTAAAACTAGACTAATTTGACCTCAACCTTTAACCCATTCTTAATTTAAATCAAATAGGTCAAGTGGGGGCATTTTGGACTTTTCTAATGGGGACACCTCACCCTTTTTGGGCAGCCACCTATGGGGGGATAAGGAGTGAGTCATCATCTCTTCCATTTTATTTTATCCATCCATTTTCTCTCTCATATTCTTCCCCAAATTTCTAGAGAGCAACCCCATTGATTTTATCTCCAAATCAACTCCTTCTTCCACCAAATCTTCTTCATTTCTTCTCTACTCCATGAAAGGAAGGAGCTAGCCAAGTTTGGGAGGATTCGGAACTCGTTCGCGTCCTTTTGGAATCTCTACGTGTCGGTGTCGTGTCGGAAGGATTTTTCTTTGAATCTCTCTCTCGGAAGGTATAATCTCTCCTCTAATCCATCCCTACATGCATATAGGAATGTTTTGAACCCATAGGAATGACCCCCATGGTTGTGTCTCCATTTGTGTCCATTTTGTATCCATTTGGAGGTCATAGGAGTGTCCTTTGTGTTGTGGTTGTGTCCTAGTGGGAAAAACCCCTATTTTGGACACTTGTATGCATATATAATGGTAGGAATGATTAATTAGTGTTTTAATTTCAGATTTATACTTTTAGAGAGTGGATTGATCTTATTTAGGATGGTTTGAATAAGTTTTATTTAGATTGCTATGTTGGTATCCAAGTATTTTGGCCTACATGTGTTTTTTGTCCAAACAACCCAAATTCGTCATAATTTTTATCCACGTTTTTAGTAGCTAGAGCAACTTAGAAATGCCATAACTTTTAGCTCATAACTCCAATTAACCTCCCATTTTTTTAAAAAACCGTATCGAAGTTAGCTTTCAAATATATATTAAAAGGCCAAATTCGTTCTAGAAATTTCTGTAGAATTATTTGAGTGTCAGCTGTATGAAAGACGAACGCGTTTCGGTGTTTTCGCGATTCCGGGAGCTTCCGGACACGAAAATACGATCCGTTTGAAGTTTTAGAAAGCTAACACAAAGAGCTATAACATACTTTAATCCTAGAATTTTGTGAAGGCCTAATTGGTACAGTATTGGTTTTAAGTAGAAGAGTGACTATGCGACATAGGCATTTTGTGTAACCTATGAGCCTAGTATGGATATCATGTGAATGTAGGTATCATAGATTGTCAAGAATATGTATGATACAGTATATATATATATATATTATTATATTATATATATATATATATATATATTATATTGTTATGTAATATACGTTAGTATAGTGTGTGTGTTTGAATGAGATAAGGATGTGTTGGTTAGTGGAGAGAAGTGAGATTGATAGAGGATATGTGCTAGTGTGTGTTGATGTTGTATAGATGGTAGTGTAGTATGTGTGTTATGAAGTGAGAGAGTTGGGAGGATCATGCCATCCTATTTGACTTGAGATTAGTGTGGTTTGTTGAGTGATTGTGTTTGGATGAGTGGTAGTGTTTGTATATAGATGTGTGTAGGTGTTAGAAGAGAAGGTGGGATTTGATATATGTGTTTGTGTGTGTGGTTAGATGGTTAGAGAGTGAGAGAATGAGCAGGAAAGCAGTAAGCAGTAAGCAGTAAGCAGTAAGCAATAAGCAGTAAGCAGGAAAAAGCAGTAAGCAGAAGCAGTGCAGGATGGTTTTTTGGGATTTTTGTGGTCTCGAAACATCCCCTTTTGACCCACCTTAGACCCAAATACCTACCCCACTTGTCAACCACATTTAGTACTAAGAACCCCTAAGTTAGAGAGTGTTATTAGTGTATTAGATGGTTAGTGGAGTAGTGTTTATAGTGGTAGAAAATATTGGTCATGTTATGTTATATGTCATGTTAAGATACATTAGGGGTTTGTGGTAGTTGTTTGAGTTGGTTTTGAGAGTTATTTTAGGAGTAGCATTCTAAGTTAGATGGGGGTTAGATAGATGATGTTTGAGGGAGAGTGAGTATGGTTTAGAAGAAATGGGTTATGTTAGATGTGGTATCTTGATATCTCAAGATTACATTAAGGTAATGTTGGGATGACCAACATGGAAGATAAGATGGATTAGATGTCCAAGAACCCTAGATTTCCTGATTGGTAAACCCTAGATAGGATAGTATCTAGCTACCCTAAGAAGCCTAGGCTAGTATCCTGAGATCTAGAAGGGTTTCCTTTGTAATGGACAAGGTATCGGGAATACCTTGTAAGGGTAAATATAAGGGATGTTGGGTAATATAGGTATTGGGTTTCTAATTGCTAGATGGGATTAGAAATAGGTTGTCTTGGTATATAATGACTAGATGAAGGTAGTTTAGACTAGTCTTGACCCCCGTTGACCAAGAGTTGACTTTTTGACCCAAAGTCAACTTCAAGTCAACACTTGACTTAGAATTGACCGAAACCAAACCAGAGTTGACCAGTTGACTGAAAGGCAACTGTTAGTCAATATTTGACTTGTTTGACCTAGGGTTGACCCAGGGTTGACTCAGTGTTGACCAGAGTTGACTTTTTGACCAAACGTCAACTGTAAGTCAACCCTTGAACCAGATTGACCTAGTTTGACTTGGATTGACTCCCAGTGACCTGGTATGACCTAGCATGAGCCAGTATGACCTAGTGTGACTCAGTCTGATCTAGATTGACCTAGTTTTGACTTAGACTTGCATTCATGACTTGAATTAGCTTCATTTTTCAGTATTTAGTCCTGTTTGACTTATAGTATCTTATTTTAGGTCTGTGATCACTCTGAGCGTCTGTTCACCCTATCAGCTTAGGACCACAGGCGAGTACATCACTGATAGTTTTTATTGTCTTGATATCTGCTATATCCGATTCAGTTGTAGTGTTATACTCGATTTCCAGTCACGACAGTTCACGGACTAGTATATGTTGGATCATGATATGGGATGTTATTCCTAGAGTTAAATGGTATATTGGTACATATTCTGTCTTATTTTAGTGTATTGGTATAGACACCGATTTCAAAAAGGGACTTGCTACCCTCTTATGGAATCCCGTGTCAAACGTGTCATGTCCAGATCCATTGTACTATTCGGGGATGGGGGAGTTGTTAGTGGTTGTGTGATCAAATTCCCATATGGTTCTATGGTACATATGGTTCATAGCAATACCCTCGCCTCACGATGGGTAAAGCCTTACCCTATACGGTTTATAGCTTTCTATGGTGACTGGCCTTATCGTTCTATTGTATACAGGGTTCATAGCCGGTCGGATGGAAAGCCTGAGCATATTTTTCCCAAGCCGATCACATGACACACTAATAATTCAAGGCACCTTTTATATTTATTATCTTGGTGACTAAGTTCTGTTCGGGAGAAGGGTTACAGCCCCGGTCCTTGTTTGGTTTAGGGGTTGTAACTCGGCTTCCGAATAGTTCCCAAGTCGTCCTATATACATTAATATCGTCGTCCTTTTTAGTACTCACATCATGATATATATATTTCCAGTTGATTTTGTCTTGTATTTTATTACACTCTCTTATAGAATTTGTCAATTCATATGAAACTGCTGTTGGTGTTTGTACTTGCTCATTTTCCTGACAGGATACCGTTGACATATTACAGATGATTCTGAGGCAGATTGTCCGACCTATTATGGGGTCGAGTCTGATGGAGTGGACCCGGGCTGTGGTTTGTTAGTAGAGCCACTAGACTTTGCTCATCCTGAGTAGTGTAGCTTAGTTAGGTTTGCCTGGCCTGCGAGCCAGCTAATACTTTTTAGACTGTAGTAGTTTTATATATGATTCTCTGGGTTGTTTGTATATAACTCTGGACTTGTGTGGATCTTGGACTTATTTCCTGTTCTCATCATTCGTATTTTCCTTTCCATACTATCTACCTTAGTTTTACATTTGTGATTGAGACTGTATTGCTATGTCACCTCCATTCGGAGTGTATATACTGTACAGGTACATTTATCTGTTTAGTTGTAGTATTTATAGATGACCTAGACAGCGTTCTACCGCTGATACTGTGGCGTTGGCTGGACGTAACCACGTACTCGTGTCCCTAATCAGGGTGCGGGTCGTGACACGTTTTTGTGGTGGCCCATGCAGGTCTGAATCGCAATTAGTACGATCTCGTAATGGTGCTCGACTTAGAGTACTAATTACGAGCCTGCGACTAGGATGTAGGATCTAGGGTATGATAGGAGTTACTCAATCATATTTTAGGAAAATTCTGATCTTTTGATTACCATGACAACTCTTCTTGTATTTGAATTCAATTGTCCTCCTTTGATAATATCTTATCTTGTGCCATATTGATCTCTTGGGTTCAATTCGTCTTCAGGATGACAGTGACTTATTTTCAGGCAGTAGCAGAGCAGATAGCAGGTTCCAATCTTTCGATCTCATTTTCGCATTTGCTTTCTATAAACTGTCTTGAAATTCAATTCCATCTGTTCCTTGATCGTTGGATGAAATTTTTTTTCTTGTGATGTGATATTCTTCTGAGATAAATCGTATGGGCTAGGTCATCTTGATTATGAGATTTTAGAATCCTCTACGGTCATGCTAGCGGGCATAGTGAGGACATATAGTCGGATTATGGTCGTATTTCTCGGGTGTGGGAATTTAAGGTTTTCGCTGCCAAGCATGCGGCAATGCAAAAATTTTAAATACCATAATTCTAGAGGTATGTACCGTAGTTGAGGACTCTGTGATTATCGTAGCCTTGCTCACCGGCATGACGGAGATTCTGAGTATCATGATTATTGGACAGACGCATACGATTATCAAATTGCATGAATTTTCTGTGTTTGCTTCGTTTTAATTTTTGAGGATAATTCCTTTAAGGTGGATAGACTTGTAGCACCTAGTTTCTATTTGAGTATAATTTTAAAATGCAATAATTTTAGTCATTTAATTAATGTCATTTAATTCATGCTTTGATTTTGGAGATTTTAATCATTTTAAATTTTTAAGCCATGACTTGTGATTTTGATGTTTTACTAGTGAAACCCTAGGGACTGTTTGACCTGGAGCCTAACCATGTGATTAGGATACTTTCAGTATTATTTCTGGCCCAAGGGTATTTTGGTCATTGGACCTCTTTGATTTATTTTGATATTTTGCATTGGTGATTGCTTGGCTTTAATTTCGAGGACGAAATTTTTTAAGGTAGATAGATTTGTCACCCCCAGTTTTCAGAATCAGGGGTATTTTTGTCATTTCGCATTTTGAATATTTTAAAATTTATTTTATTATTTATGATATTATTTGGGGTTGAAATTTATTTTATTATTTATGATATTGTTTTGGGGTTAATTGAGTCGGGTTCGAATTTTAACTCAATCCGACTTGAAACGGGGACCCGGAAGGTAGTTTGACTCTAGTGGGACCCACACACTAGTTAGACATGGCCCACATGATATTAATTTTAGTCCACATGATATTAATTTTAGTTAGTAGTTAGACTAATTATTTATGGATATGTTTAGTTTAATTAGAGACTTAAAACTAGACTAATTTGACCTCAACCTTTAACTCATTCTTAATTTAAATCAAATAGGTCAAGTGGGGGCATTTTGGACTTTTCTAATGGGGACACCTCACCCTTTTTGGGCAGCCACCTATGGGGGGGGATAAGGAGTGAGTCATCATCTCTTCCATTTCATTTTATCCATCCATTTTCTCTCATATTCTTCCCCAAATTTCTAGAGAGCAACCCCATTGATTTCATCTCCAAATCAACTCATTCTTCTACCAAATCTTCTTCATCTCCTCTACTTCATGAAAGGAAGGAGCTAGCCAAGTTTAGGAGGATTCGGAGCTCGTTCGTGTCCTTTTGGAATCTCTACGTGTCGGTGTCGGTGTCGTGTCGGAAGAATTTTCCTTTGAATCTCTCTTCCGGAAGGTATAATCTCTCCTCTAATCCATCCCTACATGCATATAGGAATATTTTGAACCCATAGGAATGACCCCCATGGTTGTATCTCCATTGTGTCCATTTCGTATTCATTTGGAGGTCATAGGAGTGTCCTTTGTGTTGTGGTTGTGTCCTAGTGGGAAAAACCCCTATTTTGGACACTTGTATGCATATATATGGTAGGAATTATTAATTAGTGTTTTAATTTCTGATTTATACTTTTGAGAGTGGATTGATTTTATTTAGGATGGTTAGAATAAGTTTTATTTAGATTGCTATGTTGGTATCCAAGTATTTTGGCCTACATGTGTTTTTTGTCCAAACAACCCAAATTCGTCATAATTTTTATCCATATTTTTAGTAGCTAGAGCAATTTAGAAATGCCATAACTTTTAGCTCATAACTCCAACTAATCTCCCATTTTTTAAAAGAACCGTATCGAAGTTAGCTTTCCAAATATATATATTAATAGGCCAAATTCGTTCTAGAACTTTCTGTAGAATTATTTGAGTGTCAGCTGTACGAAAGACGAACGCGTTTCGGTGTTTTCCGATTCCGGAAGCTTTCGGACACGAAAATGTGATCCGTTTGAAGTTTCAGAAAGCTAACACGAAGAGTTATAACATACTTTAATCCTAGAATTTTGTGAAAGCCTAATTGGTACTGTATTAGTTTTAAGTAGAAGAGTGACTATGCGACATAGGTATTTTGTGTAACCTATGACCCTAGTATGGATATCATGTGAATGTAGGTATCATAGATTGTCAAGATATTATGTTATATATATATATATATATATATATATATATATATATATATATATATATATATATATATATATATATATATATTATTGTTATGTAATATATTTAGTATAGTGTGTGTGTTTGAATGAGATAAGGATGTGTTGTTAGTGGAGAGAAGTGAGATTGATAGAGGATATGTGCTAGTGTGTGTTTGATGTTGTATAGATGGTAGTGTAGTGTGTGTGTTGTGAAGGTGAGAGAGTTGGGAGGATCATGCCATCCTATTTGACTTGAGACTATGTGGTTTGTTGAGTGATTGTGTTTGGTTGAGTGGTAGTGTGTTTGTATAGATGTGTGTAGTGTGTTAGAAGAGAAGGGTGGTGGATTTGGTATATGTTTTGTGTGTGTGGTTAAATGGTTAGAGAGTGAGAGAATGAGCAGGAGCAGTAAGCAGTAAGCAGTAGGCAATAAGCAGTAAGCAGGAAAAAGCAGTAAGCAGAAGCAGTGCAGGATGGTTTTTGGGGTTTTTGGGGTCTCGAAACATCCCCTTTTGACCCACCTTAGACCCAAATACCTACCCCCACTTGTCAACCACATTTAGTACTACGAAAATCCTAAAGTTAGAGAGTGTTAGTAGTGTGTTAGATTGTTAGTGGAGTAGTGTTTATAGTGGTAGAAAATAAGGTTGGTCATGTTATGTTATATGTCATGTTAAGATACATTAGGGGTTTGTGGTAGTTGTTTGAGTTGGTTCTTGAGAGTTATTTTAGGAGTAGCATTCTAAGTTAGATGGGGGTTAGATAGATGATGTTTGTGAGGGAGAGTGAGTGTGGTTTAGAAGAAATGGGTTATGTTAGATGTGGTATCTTGATATCTCAAGATTACATTAAGGTAATATTGGGATGACCAACATGAAAGATAAGATGGATTAGATGTCCAAGAACCCTAGATTTTTTGGTTGGTAAACCCTAGATAGGATAGTATCTAGCTACCCTAAGAAGCCTAGGCTAGTATCTTGAAATCTAGAAGGGTTTCCTTTGTAATGGGTAAGGTATCGGAAATACCTTGTAAGGGTAATATAAGGGGTGTTGGGTAATATAAGGTATTGGGTTTCTAATTGCTAGATGGGATTAGAAATAGGTTGTCTTGGTATATAATGACTAGATGAGGGTAGTTTAGACTAGTCTTGACCCCCGTTGACCAAGAGTTGACTTTTTGACCCAAAGTCAACTTCAAGTCAACACTTGACTTAGAATTGATCGAAACCAAACCAGAGTTGACCAGTTGACTGAAAGGCAACTGCTAGTCAACATTTGACTTGTTTGACCTAGGGTTGACCCAAGGTTGACTCAGTGTTGACCAGAGTTGACCAGAGTTGACTTGTTGACCAAAAGTCAACTATAAGTCAACCCTTGAACCAGATTGACCTAGTTTGACTTGGATTGACTTCCAGTGACCTGGTATGACCTAGCATGAGCTAGTATGACCTAGTGTGACTCAGTCTGACCTAGATTGACCTAGTTTTGACTTAGACTTGCATTCATGACTTGAATTAGCTTTCTTTTTCAGTATTTAGTCCTGTTTGACTCATAGTCTTATTTAGGTCTGTGATCACTCTGAGCGTCTGTTCACCCTATCAGCTCAGGACCACAGGCGAGTACATTCACTGATAGTTTTTATTGTCTTGATATCTGCTATATCTGATTCAGTTGTAGTGTTGTACTCAATTTCCAGTCACGACAGTTCACGGACTAGTATGTTGGATCAGACATGGGATGTTATTCCTAGAGTTACATAGTATATTGGTACATATTCTATCTTATTTCAGTATATTGGTATAGACACCGATTTCAAAAGGGGACTTGCTACCTTCTTATGGAATCTCGTGTCATAACGTGTCATGTCCAATCCATTGTACTATTTGGAGATGGGGGAGTTATTAGTGGTTATGCGATCAAATTCCCACATGGTTCTATGTACATATGGTTCATAGCTATACCCTCGCCTCACGACGGGTAAAGCCTTACCCTATACGGTTCATAGCTTTCCATGGTGACTGGCCTTATCGTTCTATTGTATACAGGGTTCATAGCCGGTCGGATGGAAAGCCTGAGCATATTTTTCCCAAGCCGATCACATGACACACTAATAATTTAAGGCACCTTTTATATTTATTATCTTGGTGACTAAGTTCTGTTCGGGAGAAGGGTTACAGCCCCGGTCCTTGTTTGGTTTAGGGTTGTAACTCGGCTTCCGAATAGATTCCAAGTCGCCCTATATACATTTATATCGTCGTCCTTTTCAGTACTCACATCATGATATGTATTTCCAGTTGATTTTGTCTTGTATTTCATTACACTGTCTCTTATAGAATTTGTCAATTCATATGGAACTGCTGTTGGTATTTGTATTTGCTTATTTTCCTAACAGAATACCGTTGACATATTACAGATGATTCTGAGGCAGATTGTCCGACCTATTATGGGGTCGAGTCTGATGGAGTAGACTCGGGCTGTGGTTTGTTAGTAGAGCCACTAGACTTTGCTCACCCTGAGTAGTGTAGCTTAGTTAGGTTTGCCTGGCCTACGAGCCAGCTAGTACTTTTTAGACTGTAATAGTTTTTATATATTATGTGATTCTCTGGGTTGTTTTGTATAGCTCTGGACTTGTGTGGATCTTGGACTTATTTCCTGTTCTCATCATTCGTATTTTCCTTTCCATACTATCTACCTTAGTTTTACATTTGTGATTGAGACTGTATTGCTATGTCACCTCCATTCGGAGTGTATATACTGTACAGGTACATTTATCTGTTTAGTTATAGTATTTATAGATGACCTAGACGGCGTTCTACCCGCCGATGCTGCGGCTAGGCTGGACGTAACCACGTACTCGTGCCCCTAATCAGGGTGCGGTCGTGACACTCGTGTTCCTTTGTTCGGGTCTGGATGCCATTGACTTCAGTTGGATCGTATTCGGCCAGTATTCATGTCCAAGGTTATGGATTCGTGTTCTGCCACTCTCATTTCGTATGTGTGTATTTGAAAGATGGGTTCCATACAGTGTTCTTCATGGTAGAAGTGCACTTGATTATAGTCTATTGTTTGCATTAGATTTCTATTTGGTTCCTATATTGATTTGTATATTCTTTCATTCAATTTGTATATTTTGATTTGGTTGAAGAGAATTATTTAATTTGATTTCTATAAATATAATTTATGCATGATTCTTTTGATTGGTTTTGATGGGGTTTAATTATGTGTGTTTTGTCTCGTTACATTGTGAGTAGTGTGGGTTGTAGCCGTTGGCATTCTATTCAAATTTGATATGTGTTATAGTTATTTTATGTAGGTAAGGAGTTGGTTATGTGGTTTTGTTACTAATAAATGCCAGGTTCTGGGTGAACTTAAATTATGAATTGTGTGGAGTTGGACTGAGCCTTATTGGCAAAAAGGAACATTGGAATTGGGCTTGGGCGGGAGCAATTGGGTTAGGTGTGATGTCAGGTTTATTAGCATTGAGTTTGAAAGTATTATTTTGGGCCTGGCTAGTCTAAGCCAGGGAAAGAAATTTGAAGTTGAGCTGTGGTTTGAATTTGTTCATATGGGCTATAATGCGTTAGCCTTTAAATCTACTTTTGATATTTATTAAATTAAATTTTAGTAGTAAATATTTTAATATATAGTATCCTAAAATGTATTTTACTAATAGTTGTATTTACCAAACTAAATCCTAATTCGTCATGATAGTATGGTTTTGTTACATATAATTATTTCCTATTAGAGAATATAGATTTGTTAAGTATTTGGTTATATATATATATTTGGTTATATATATATATATATATATATATATATATATATATATATATATAAAGCTAATTGGTATACTTAGTTAGCTTATTAGTGGGTTTGGCCTATTAGCTAATTAGCAGTACATAGCTAATGCTATTATTAAAGCCTAACCAACTTGCACCTTCAGGTGGGCTTACAGCTTTACTTCCTTTCTCTCGATCACCCTGAGCAAGGCAAGTATTCTATGGTTCACGTTCATTTACATTCATATCATTACACTCTTGTGACACGATATGACACGTTTCCTGTACTCTTGTACTTTCATGTCTTGTACTTACTTGTGTCTGGGAGGGGAAATACTACAGGTGTGTGACCAAACCCAAACAAAATTCATGTGAATAGCTTAGGCCTCGTACTATGCACGCGGGCCCTAAGTCGTACCATTGTTCATGTGCCATGTACTACCCAAGCCGGTCATACATCCTGGATGTATTTCAAATATTACACATGTCAGGTTCCCTTGTTTATTTCATGTTCAGGTCATTTTATGTTCCCTGTGTTTCATGTTCCATGTGATTCCTGTATTTATTTTCAATACTCATTTTCTGTACTTTACTTTTCTTGTACCTTGTACTCTTTTCATACCATGTGGTACTTGTTCATTACCTAGATACTTCGCTCCGCTCCTGATTGGATATGTTGCATGTGAGATGGAGGCTTTGTGTGACTACTACGGACATGAGCCTGGAGGTATAGTGGAGCCAGCTCGAGTTGCTCTGGACTTAGAGGCCGAGGAGGCCTAGATATCTCTCCCGTTTAGATGTTTTTTCCATTTCTTGTATTTGAGACTCAGACATTACTTTACCTTACCATTTCTGGATGAATGTAATAAGTGACAATCATGTACTCTGACTCTCAGAACGTTTATAGATGCTGTGATTGTACATATTCATATTTTCCTTGTAGTTTTCCTAGATTGGTACAGCTTACTTCGTCGTGTCTAACGACGAAGGCTGGGCATTGTTAAACCCCTAATTTTTCTACTATATTTTTTATTAAATTTGGTACTGATTTAAATTTTTGTATTGTACGTCGTATAGTCGTATTATACGTCGCGCACGAAATTTTATTTTTCGAGTTTGCTCGACGAGTGCGAATATGTGCGAGCGTACATATTTAGAAAAAATATTTTGTTCTATTTTTTTTTTTAGTTTCAAATAATATAATAATTAGTTTTGCTATCATTTCTAAACTTGTTATTCTTACGTCATTTGTAAAAATTATTAAATATAAAATAATATTTTTGTATACTAGAAAAGCCTAATTATGTCAAGAATATTTTGCATACATATTTCGTAATTATTTATTAGTCAATTTTAAATAAAAATATAATTTTAGAGATTTATTAATATTAATATTTTATGTTCAAAAGATATTTGAAAATATTTATTATTTTCAAAATTATTATTAATAGTATTTTGGAAAATATATTTGGAAGTTATTGTGGCCATTTAAACGTGATTTGATTTTTGGATTTATTTAAATAGATATCCATATTTAGAATTTGATTTATCCCATTGATTTAACCAAAAATTTAATTTGATTTAAATTAGATTTGATTTGGATTGGATTTATTGAATTAAATTAAATTATAGGATTATCTATTATGGGGAATTTAAATCATAATCCTTATCTTATTGGGAATTTCCACGT
>JANAVB010014596.1:3017910-3098677 GCA_029216955.1 Iris pallida | reverse complement strand
GAGTAACAGGTGCTCGTCGGCTAAACGCCTCAAAAAAATATTTTTACAATAGAGTGGGGGAGCCAAAAAAACCCACTCGTTGCCCTGGTTACGCCTGGTGTTCACCATCTGGCAGGAAGGTTGGTAGATCCTCTGGAGCTGCTCCGAAATCTGGCCACACAAAACCAGCTGGGTCAGACCCAGAAAGAACAAGTGCCACAAAGGAGGCTTCACTTAAGAACCAAAACCAGCAATCAATACAAGATATAAATAAAAGTAAGAACTGGAAATGAAGAAAATACACCAGGATGATATACGACGAGATAACCATAGAACTATTCAGATAACCAGGTTCCAACCCATAAACCAAACAAGGACCGGGGTTGTAACCCTTCGTCTGAACAGAACTTGGAATTCTCATCATTTATCGGTAAAATAAATACAAGCATTCTGGTCATTCAATAATCTGGAACAGGATCAGGGCAAGACTAGACTGGTTAAACTCCATCCAATCACTTCACGGCCAAGCAAGAATTACGGCTTGATACTTTAACTAACTAGAGTTGTCACAAGCCTAATTACTAACAAGATGCAGTGAGATTATTCCACAGCCACAAGCCCTGCAGACCATCCAGGTTACCCGGGTGAAAAGATTAGAGTTGAATTCAGGTGGGTACATCGTCCAGGAAACGAATGTACCCTTAGGTAGCTTGAAGGGTGCAACACATGACAGTGTGCTGGAAATGTGCCCTACTCGACGGCAGGCTACAGATCCCAAGGCGTGCCCAGGTAACGAGATTGCCTGTAGCTGGAAAATCTCGTCATGACTAATGTATTAATCTAGTTATTAGCCTTAGTCCATTTTAGTAGGTACTCCTGACCGTGGTACTCAGGAGTCCCTGTCCTAAACATGATGCAAGACAGGACTGGTTTATTTATACAAACACAATCGCCCACGGTGTCCAGATTAATTATACAGGTCATGTCATGTCAGGTAGCCGTCGCAAGCTATTCGAGATAATCATGTCAGGTTATCATGCCAAGTGTACTTGTCAGGAGTACGCCACGACGGGCCACTATCAGGTCATGTCAGGTTACTCATGTCAGGAGTGCACCACTACGGGTCACTATCATGTCATGCTCAATTATCAATTACAAACATATCAAGTAAATTCGTGATTATCAAAGTTCAGGACAAAAGGCGTAAGGATATAAAATAGACGTAAAATATCTAATAAATATCAATATCAGGGCTATAGAAGAGCCAAACTTAAGGAAAGTAAAACCAAACTGACACGCTGACATAAGACCAAGTCAGCCAAAGGCCATACGCTCAGTGCAAAAGTCATACGCTCAGGTCAGGCTACGCTCAGGTCCGGCTACGCTTAGGTCAGGCTACGCTCAGGTCAGGCTACGCTCAGGTCAGCGTATGCAAGACATACGCTTTCAAAGGGCAGCGTATGTTCTTCATACGACTCCTCTTCAAGCAAGCGAGCGTATGCGAGACATACGCTCCCAAAAGGCAGCGTATGGGGTCCATACGACTCATTGTCAAGCAAGCGAGCGTATGCGAGACATACGCTCCCAAAAGGCAGCGTATAGGGTCCATACGACTCCTTGTCAAGCAAGCGAGCGTATGCGAGACATACACTCCTAAAAGGCAGCGTATGGGGTCCATACGACTCCTTGTCAAGCAAGCGAGCGTATGCGAGACATACGCTCCCAAAAGGCAGCGTATGGGGACTGCGCTACGCTAAAGAGCGCGCGTAACTCAGTCGCCTAAGCTAAAAAGCTCGTGCACTGCTCACTGTCTTCTCCAAACAGCAAGAACTTCATGGTTTGAACCCAAAGCTTCAAAAGTCCATACTTGGTCAAAATAAGTCCAAATCTAACTTTTCAAAGATCAAAATTGGGTAGAATAAAATTTTCTACAACATGGAACCATCAAAACTTGAAAACAAAGAAGTTTGATAGATCAAAACTACCAAAATCCGAAAATAACTAAATTCTAGATCTACGAAAATTAAAGCTTCAAAACGGAAAATGACAAGTTCTAAAGTGTCTTAGAAATATGGGGAGAAGCTAATGGAACAATAAAAATGGGTTCTCTTGTGGAAGCAAGTTGCACTTGCCTAGACCTCTCTCTTCTCTCTTTGGTAGGTGAAGGGAGTAATGGGAAGAAAAAGATGAGTAATGAAGAGAGAGAAGAAGAATAGGTAATAAATAGAGTGGTAGTGGTGGTAGGTAGGGGGTTTATCCATGGTTCATAATGAACCAAAATAATCCCAACCGAACCAAGCCAACCCGGGCCAAGAAAACCAAGCCAAGCCATGAAGAAAACTAAACAAGGAATCATGCAATACAGAATAAAATACGTATACGTATTCCAAAATACGTAATACGAACACAGGCATTACAGAGGAACCATTACCTTGTGCACAAGTTGTCCAATGATAATGCAAGACTCGACCCAACTCAACATGCTTCTAAACCATTCCTCATCTTTCTTTCGATATTGTACCTCCCTTTACTAGGGACCGCCTCGAAGACCTACAGTCCCGAGCACTTCCATGTTTTTCATAACTTTGACTCAAATTCAAAATCAAATTTTTGATAGCCCTCTAGTATACTCAACTTGAAACAACCGTGTTCGTGCCTTAAACCGAGTATTCCGTGCAACACCTAACCAAGTAACTCTATATGACAAGCTTTGAAATCGTGAGACTGTGCAAACATGCCTGCTATGACATCAAATCAATAGTCAGTGGAAGAATTCTACTTAACTCAATCGTGTGGTCGAAGGACGCAGTGCCAACTTTGAAAATATTTTGTGTAGAGACATCTAATCAACAAGTTGACATTATCATGTTCTACACATCATATGACTCAATAAGATTATTCCCTTAGCTATGTGTGTCATTTTTTTTATTAACAAGCTATCTCAGTGCATGTGAAAACTTTCATTTATTAGTGTGAAGGTCCAACTGAGACAAGTTCATCGAAGCCACCCACCTGAGCAAAGAGTTGCCTCGACCGAGAAGGACTTCGAGCAAGCCGTTACATAGCCAAGTCCAAACGTCGTTGCATTTTGATTCATCCGGTTGACCTGAGCAGGATGGGGTACTATATAACAAGTTTCATCTTTGAAACATACTGAGTACACACTCATCAACTCTATCACTCGTATTCAACTCGAACTCACTTGGCATATTTTTAAAATCTCAGTAACATACTTTCTATTTGTTTTATCAATTAGAGTCACGCTCTGCACCTTAATCCGCTTTTCGTTGAACAACTAAATCATTCTAGGCAATCCAACTACTCCGAAACATAATCATCAAGTCATGTCTTTATCTATAATGCGCTTTGTGTCATTATATCTCGATATAGGGGTAACTTACAACTCGTCGCACACACGGACAACTTAATTTTATGGCAAATCCATACGAACGTTGTTCTTATTCATCTTGAATCAAATCATAACAAAATAGATCATTCGCTATCTTCTAATCGAAACCTAGTGTCATCCCTTAACCAAATTCAACGAACGAAACAATTCAAGTCTTCAACTCAATTTCCCCAACCGATCTTTCAAAGCCGATTGCATCGATACCTTAATCATAATCGTACGTATTGATACTAAATTCTCTCTAATAGGTAATAAGAATTGAGAATTATGGGCAATTATATAGTATGCAAAGATGACATGTACTACAACTTTGAATCTCGCTTACTTACTATTGTCTTTATCTGAAAAAATACTTGATGGACTAGGCCTTGAATCAGACTTCTTGAATCAGATTCAGAAAATAACACACATAGTATGCTAGAGGTTCTTAGGTCTACCGGGGTGGCACTTTTTATTGGCCATGCCCACTTATTTCTTATTCATGAGAGTTATCTGGGATTGCCCTGTCCCAGAGTCGCGGCCTTCATAATATCTCACATAGGTTAGTCCTCAAAGGGTTTGTGATTGGAGTAAACCCTGCATAATCATGCTTGGACCTACTAAGAGTTTTAAAACCCATCATAAGCAAATCCCACCAGAACACCTTTACCATAGGGATGGAGTATCATTGTACACCATCGTACAACCAATTGGGCATTAGTTTAAAATAATTTTGATCTCAAAGGTCAGTGTTCCATAATAGTCACCTAAGTCCAGCTTATTTCTATCTATTAAATCAACTTCTTGGGATCTCTAGTCAGATTTGGTTGGGTTGCCACTGCCAGTGACTTACTTATGGACTTAATCAATTTTCCTCGATGATTCTAGGATTAATGTCATAGGGAAACTCTTTGTCAAGAGCAAACAGACTCTTCGCCAAAAAATTTGTAAAGTTCTTATATGACTTCAAGAATTATAATTTTTTTTGCCTTTTAGGCTTTTTTAATGTTTTGAAACATCTGCAGGTACCTGTTCATCTTAAAATTCACAAAATCATGCTTAGCAGCTCTATAATAGATTGATTATCACAAAGTGACAGGTATCATTTTCTAGAACATGTATAATCTTAAATTCTGAACTATTTTAGATTCTAACTAGACAGAGTCTAAAACTATAATTTCAGAATCCATAATACTCCTTGCTATGATAATTTGTTACATATACCTATCATCTTATGAGTATTTGAGTTGTTCCACAAATGAACCCTCTTTCTCTTTCCACTATTTGTCAGTATTTTTAGTGCTTTTTTATCCAAGAAATATGTCATATAGTGTCTTAGATAAAGCACTTAGAATTCTGAAAAAATAATGATAATCTATTTATTTTAGGTTTTTCTGAGCTATAGGATTTTGGTATTCCTTAGTCAGTCTCATTATCATCAGAATCATTTAACAGATGTGCGATTCTATCAATTATTGATATAATTCATATGCTAGTGAGCCAAAATCTCATCTGACTCAGCCACCTTTTGAAGTTGGAGCCAGTAAATTTAGCTGGCTTAGCACTAGATGTTCCTTCTTTACAAGCTATAGCAAAATGTCATATGTTCAACAAGGTAGTGTATTGAACCAATATGACAGCTAAAATAATTGAGTAATAATTTGTATGATTTTTGCTAATCAATCTTAACAAATCTTTTAGTCTCTCAAGTTTTGATTCACTTAGGTTAGCTGCATGGGCCGGTTCCTTGCTATCGGTGGTCCTAAGATACTTAATTATTGAGTTCTTAGGCTATTTATACCTTTCGATTGAAGGAAGCTTTCAGCTTGTACCCAAACAAATCTCTACCTTAAGACTTAGATTGAAAGAGATTTGCGGTACCATCAAACTATTTACTTTTGCTTAAATTATAATATTATGACACTATGGTCACTAAAAATTCAAGTAGCCAAGGAAAACTATCATTCAATGTCATCGTAATCTACATACAGAAACCAAGAAAATTGGCTCACAAACTTCAACAATATATTTGTCCAACTATGCTTAGGAATCAGAAAAAAATAGAATATGTGGGTTGTAATTATGACAATTAGTTTTCCACATAATTGGAGCAATTTTGTACTTCTTGATTTCGTCTCAGTAACAACATTTCAAAAGAAATATTATTTTGTACATCATTTTAAATAGTTCCATTATTCTCACTAACTATTAGTATCCAAAAATTTAGAAAAGTGATTTACAAACATTAATTATATAACAATAAAGGGAATGACCTTTGTATAACTTACCTTTATCCTTTGCATGTTTAAGCATTTATTAATAAGTCGCAATATTTAAGGCTTCTTAATTGGACAGATGACGTACTGCCACCGTTAACATGTTGCTCCTTTTCTCAAAAGTTGAAAAGTATTTCTAATGACTACGGATTCAAGAAAATAGAAGTTAGTTTACATATTACAAGTAATGTAACTGAAACGATGCACAAACTTGTTCATTCTGGCATAATAATGCTTATTTGCACGGTTTCAATGATGCAAGGTTTTGAAGACAACATATATTTTGTGGACAAAATTTCAATGATGTATTGTGTTAAACAGGTGGACTAAGAAAGGAAGGCTTTTCCTATTTGTACTAAGGGTTCTGTTTAACAGTAAAGTCCAACCAAATATCCAGTAAGGGGTAGGATGTTTAATATAATGTACTATAATCCCTTCAGTTATTTCTCCATTTGATAATCAATTACATGCTTGGTATTCTGACATGAAGAGGATTCATGGTTATTAAATGTGAACCATTGAAATCTCAAAAAGGTGGAGAGTTAAAAGCATTCAATTGGTCAAGAATTGATCTGTTTGAAGAATCCAAATGATTTAAAAGGAAAACCATTGACTAACGTGTACGACCTTGCTGGAACATGATTTGTTCTATTGGGTCGTACTAAAGGTGCTAATTTACTAAAAGTGCTAATACAAAACATGAACGGAAGGCTACATTTACCTTGTGGGGACAGCTTCAATGTTGTAGCCAATCAGTCACCAGCCGGTAGAGATGAATATTATTTATATACTAAAACTGAATATTTTATATATAATTTTATAAGGAAGAATGTTAACAGAATACATTACTTAAAAATGAAAATTTGTATATTGTTAACTAGAAACTACAAATTAAAATTTTGATAACTAGAAACTATAAACATAGGATGCTGGGAGCTTGTTCACCACAAAAGATAAAAGAGATTTCTTTTTGTTTATTTAAAAAATACTAATATAAAGTATCCACTAGAACCTGGCCTACATGTTCCAAGCAAACAAAGGCATATATGGAGCTTAAAAATTGATTTCGAACTACAGAAAGGGTGGAGTTTTTGGACCAGCAATTTACCAAAAGAAATTATTTCTCAATGGTCAATTTAACTTCTAGCAATAGAATATTGCAAAAAATTTGCTACCAAACTAATTTGCTACAATGGATTGGATCATGACAATTTATCAGAATAGAGCAAGTGAAAATTTCTAAGTACCATTTGTTAACATATGACCAAGTACTATAATGAAAATGTAATCAACGATTCTGATAATAAGACATGTGCTCCTATTGTGCATAAAAGTATGCTTTTAAAAATTAGCATGTAATTTCATAAAGATGTTTTTATTCATATTACCAAAACAAATCCAAGTTTAGTTTATTTACAAGCCTGTAAAAGACGCCAAATTTCCAAATATTTGAGCTTCTAGTGGTTCATAAAATATAGACCCAATAATATATTTAATATTAAACTTGACAATTTTAGTAGTTGTCAAGATAAATAACTAAGTAGGTCAGTGAAATAAATATGCAAGATTATTATTTCTTGTTCCATGAGGTGCCCGAAAGGGATTTGATATCGTGGAATACGTTTGCTATCTTTGAACTTTCAAAGCATAGATCACATCATTGCTTTTAGGCACTTTGCTCGGTTGTTCTGATTGATCAAGCAACCAAGTTATATGATGTTCGTAGCACATTAGGTGTGTGTTATAACTAAAAAGCTCTATTGGCTGGTAGGGAAAAACATGACCGTTATCAATCACCATGAACTACTTGGTAACTTCTTGTTTGTAGATGCTTTGATCACCAAGTATGACAAATTCAATAATATGAGAGAGACCAAGTGTGTATTTGGAGGTATGCCTAACTATGATGTGGTATTGTAAAACACACTTATAGGAGGATCTGGAGACAATGAACAACATATAGAAGAGGCGATGGAAGCATTCAAATACACCATACTATGTTCTAAAGTATTTTATTTAATATTTTTAGACTTCCATATGGTATCCATTATAACTTATAAAATAAAAACCACTACAAATAGAAGTGTTCCAACACCTTTGTCCCTATATGAAGCCAAGGCATAGTGGTTATCAATTTGTATTATTCCTACTTAGAAGCAAAACAACCATGAACAAAGATGCTCTTGCAACAAAATAATAATACAAAGAGAGGGAATACCAACTTATTATCTATCGAAAATTTAAATTCTTGCATGTACGTATATTTAAACGAACAAAGTCGACCCAATCTTGTGTGAGTCACATGAGCAACATGGAAAAAAAAACCTTGGCAGTAATAAGCTTTGCATTCTACTATGCATTTAGCAATGCAAGATTTTGTTGAGAGTAAAACTAAAGTTTTGTGTTTTACAAGAGATATTCCTGTTAACAAAAAAGTGAAAGAAGTTGTAAATGAGTGATAGCTGATGTAACAAAATATTATGAAGTGCATAGACAGAAGAAAAAAGGATTGCCCCCTGCAGCTTAAACAAAGTATAATTTCATAATTTTTAATTTCAAATTCAGTCCAGTTGAAAAGGTCTGAAACACCAAGATTGCATGCAGTCTCTAGAAACTAAGATACATACAATGAAATAAACTCTTTGATTGTTAGAAAAATCTTTATTTAACTTATCTCTAGTAATTAACACAAATGAAGAAGTTCGAGATCCGGTCTACGGAGAAGTCATGCACAAAAACTGTCCTAAGAGTTTATTCGAGGTCTATGTGCCGACTTCGTCTCGAATCCTCTCAGAGGTAAAATTCCCTTGCTACTAGCTTTCTGTTGTTGCACACAACTCCGAAAGAATGATCTGAACTTAGCTTTTGTCCAGCGTAGAAGAGATGGGAAAGGAAAGGAAAGAAAAAATACATGTTTGTGAAGGAGGAGGAGGAATCATATGGTAACTTTTCTTAAGTGTTTCTCATTGTTAAAAATATTGTTACATATATAGCCAACCCCTGTTGCTACATATTAAATAGATAATAATAGGATTTTATGGCTATTTATTTAGCCATTTGGTCTTTAAGGACCTGTCCACAAAATACTAATAAATAAAATAAATATTAAAACAGTCAAAATCTAAACAAAATAAAATAAAGGGTTGAAAGTATTGAATAGCAAATTAAAGGACATTAAAGAGAGGAAGAAACAAGTAGATTTTTTCCCAAATTATACAACACTCAAACCAAGCAAGAGTAATTAAACACACCAAACTTAACTATTCCTCCAATCTAAGCAAGGTTATATATTGACTCTACTCTCCCTCACTTAACCCCACTTGACTCTGCTTATTCCCCCTTCCAATCCAAGCAGACCCTTACCTATAGAGCATGTGTCCCGACTATCCATATAATATATGGGCAGTGCATTCACAAAAAAAGACATCTTCATGTTCAGTTACCGTGCAGCTTAGTTTTTCTGTCATGCAAAGTCCAAATAATAATAGGATGTCAAACCCTTATGTGGGACAAACTCTAGCAAAAATTTGACCCTAAGTAGTCATGAATATAGGAGCTCCTAGATAAAAATTTTGGGACCTTTGTAAATTTTATATGTCGTTTGTATAACTCAAAGGGCCTTTGTAAAATTAAGATGACCTTTGTAATTTTAGAATTTTTTGTAACATTCGGGGACCTTTTTAAAATTTTAAAGGTCATTTGTAAAACATAGAAGATCTTTATAAAATTTGTAGGCTTTTATAAAGAGTAATTATATTTAGAAGTAGGAAGGAGAGGGAGAGAGAGAGAGAGAGAGAGAGAGAGAGAGAGAGAGAGGATGGCTTTTCGTTTATAAAATTTAGGAAATCTCTGTAAAATTTAGGAGTCCTAGACTCATACCAGATTTTGCCCTTGTAGAAGCATAAAAAATATTAAAAAGAGACACATAGGTTTCATGCGTCCAAAGCATAAATGTTCTTAAGTTAGAAAAGCTAGCTACTAAAGAAAGACACATGCTCAAGAAACGGGCCAGGCAGACGCATGGTCCATTCAGACGCATGATGTGCTTTTGTCTCTTGTGTGAAGAGAAAAATCTTGAGCAGTGTGTAGTATTAAGATTACGAGAAAGATGTCAGTGATTTCGTCGTCCCCATCATTACATTGTGCCAGCCGTAAAGGAAGCAGTTGCATGCGTCTACTTCTATATCAGTGTCTTACAATGAGCAATTAGAGAACCTATGCGTTCAAATGTTAACTGATCCATAGTTTCTCGAGGAAAAGTTTTTATTTACAACAAGTAATCAAATGCTATACGTTTAAAGTAATCAGACACATGGCCGATCCACACTAAATAGATCGTTTACTGACATGGCAGTGTTTCGTACAACACATCTCAAAATACGTGGCGAGCTATACATGATTCTCGATGTTCACTCTCCACTAACCCCTAAGGCTCATGCACCTACCTAATTTCATGCATCTCTGAGGCAGAAGATGGTGTATTTTTTGCACATATGCACATGGCTATTCCAGTGAAGAAAAGCTATAAATAGAGGATAGTTTCTTCCTTGCGCAATAAACCAACGAAGAGCACAGGCTTAAGGAGAGACTATGTATACTGCTTCTTTGCTAGGAACTTTCAGAGATAAAGAGAGAGCTTTTATTGATAAAGTTCCCATGCTACAGGGAGTTCATCAATGACCAAACTTCAACAAATATTGCATCAGATCATCAACGGAGTAAAGAATTCGAAGTAGACTTAATCTCTATTGCCCCAATCACAAATTTTATTATACTTGGAATTCTTGCTTAAGATTTTTTTTGTACTTCTTTTTACAATAATAAAAGATAATACATTTATCAGACACTTTTTTTGAAACAAAAATGACGACTCTTCTGGGGATGACTTTTTCCACCAATGAGAAAGTGGTGGCACAATCTATAGGCCAGAATCCTATGCGCTCAACCCAACCATGCGACCAACTCAAATGCGCCAGGAAGCTCAAACAGATACTTGGCAAAACAAAGAAAAGTACAAATTTAAAGACATTCAAGAAGACTTTTATTTCATATAAAGTTGATCACATGTCTAAAGAAAGGCTTTACAAATGAGAACTTCTACAAAAAGAAAGATCCTAAAGCTACAGCCAGGCGCAGCAACTGCCATGCTCCCCCTGCTAGGTGCATCATCTGTCAGGCGCATCATTATGATGTCTCGTCCAGGTGCATCATTCTAGCATCTCAACGTATCCGCATCTCCGTGCATAGTCAGAGTGAATCACTCTCTCTCATCAGCACCAATCAACCCTTGTATAGCAGGAGGAGGAGCTTTCCAAGCTCGACAAGGATCACGGCACGATGCCCCGATCTTCTGAAGCAACAGGCACACTCAGCAACCTGTGGCTCTGCCAGCATAACAAAGACGGAGCGCGGTCGCCCCGATCTTTAAATGCAACAGACACCATCGGCCTGTGTTGGAACTCAACAATCCCGATATTTGGATGCAACAGACACTATCAAATAAGCTCAGAGCGATAGAAAGACTGGGGCAGCGCATCTTCACCCTCGAAAAAAGTTCGAGTTCGACAGTTCGCCAAGGCAGAGCTCCGGCCAAGTTCATCTATATATCGAAATAAAAATTGAAAGTAAAGCTTTCTCTCATGCGACAATTTATAAGCACGGACAGCCTACACCCTAGTGCCAAATAGCCAACGTTCCAAATTTCATGCAATAAATTTGCATTAATAGCAAATGCATCCGTCGCCTCGTATTCGGCTAAGTCAAGGCAACCATTAACGCCTCGAAGAACCCAACAGGAAGGCCAAAGAGGATGCGACACATTGGCAGATGCGTCGTCAATATCATGCGCTCCCCATGGATTCGCCCAGCGGGCCATAGCCATGTGCCCAGATTGGCACTAACCAATGCAACCCTCTCCATAAATATTTAATGCTGAATGACAAAGGCGGCAACAAGAGCCGTCCAATCAGCTGTGCAAAACGAAGCGCCGCTGATGTCAGCACCATTATTACACCTGGAGTCGACAACGTGGTAGACTGATCATTCGTATACGCCTCATGGCCATACGCCCAGAAGACTGCATACGCCCCAGTGGTCATGCGCCCCTGGCTTACTTCTGATCCCAAGCAACAGAAGACTAGGCCATGCATGTGCCTCAAAAGCCATGCGCCTGGACTTGCTCATGGCTCCTAAAGATTATGAGACCAAGTCGCCTCCCATGCGCCTGAATCTAGGTGCACCCTGATGTGAAGCTCTACATGCGCCTCAAAAGCCATGCGTCCAAACTCGTCTATGATGCCTAATACTCATAAACTAAGTCGCCTCCATGCGCCCGATCCTAGGCGCACCCCGACAGATCACTCTCCTCTAAAACTGTGATCTTTGAGCCATAGGCATACGCCACACATCCTTTGACTCAGTTCTATTCAAAGAATAGGTGCTAACCATCCAAGATCTCAGCAACAACCAAATCTCCACGACTTCTACGTGTCAGCTCCATCGCAGCCCAGCGCAGCAGTCTAGCAGATTCAGCTTCAATTCAGGGCGCATCAACCATGCGCCCCTGCCAGCATCAGCCACGTGGCGTTTCTACGTCCAGAAACATCTGACATATGCGCGCATGAGCAGCCAACCTGCTATCTATGAATAGAAGGATCATCCTTCACCCAACACGCAGACAAGGACGAATGTATCACATACAGAGGCTAGAAAAGACACTTAACGTCCTCTTCTCCTCGCCACGCTCCGACAACCAGAGCAAACCAGACCATCAGAGAGTTCAAGATCGTCGTCAGATCGTCAACGGAGTTAACATATTACCACTCGCTCCACCAACACAGTTCCGAGATAAAACAAAAGTGTACTCCCAGGACTACGTCTAAGTCCGATATTATATACTTTTGTGTTTGTAATTGAAATACCAAAGTTTTAATCAATAAAACCTTGTCGCATTTTTGATGGCAAACAAGCTGGCGACTCTGCTGGGAACCTCTTTCTCTTCCAACGAGAAGGCTGTGTCGCATTCTGACGACATCAAACTCGACTCCTCCCATAAAACACTTATGGTACATCTTAATCAACAGGCGTATGAGGAGTTCATCTCTGAAGGCAACGCAAGCCCTTTGAAGCAGCAGCCAAAGCCGAAGAAGACTCGCCAAGTCTGGGTGTGCAAGGCCGATGCACCTGGCACCGTCACTAAAGGGGATGCACCACCGCAGCTGGCCCTTCCTGCTGACGTTCTCTGTAACAAAGATACGCCCACTGGTGCCACACATCTGTCTGGGAAATGCAGTGTTGACTGCATTCTCCAACCGTCTTCTTTCCAGCCGAAGAAGATACGCCAACGGAGCAGAGGTGCAACCAATCTCCAGTGCATGAGCTCTGGTGCGCAGGAGAGAACGTCTATCTTCAATAGACCCACTCTCTGTCATGGCAAGACATAATTGGATTCTGAGTACTATGCGCCTTCGCGGGCTAGTACAAAGAAATCTAATGCAGCACAGGCCATACGCCATGAACTTGCTACGCCAACAGCAAACCAGAAGCATGCGCTCAAAATCATATGTGCTGCTGATGGTAAGCTATACAGAGTCGACTCGGGCACATCTGTGCCAGAAACGAGTCGACTCTCAAAGTCCCTGTCCCACTTGGACGCATCTACTGCGTTTCGAACCAAGTCTGGCTGGGCAACTGCGATGTTGAGTCCATGCGCCCACCTGGGTGATGCACTTGAAGTGGACTCAAGTTGCCATAAATGTTGTTTCTCTACTAATGATCTGGGCATATCTCATACGCATGAGCCAGATCAGAGGGTACAGTATTCATATGACCACCCTGGTACTCGGCTTTGCGATGCGCCTGATGGGGGTGTTAAAGTCAAACTCTTTCAACATAATTTGTGTAATATGATCAGTCATAAACGCATAACAGGAGAGCCGACCAAAAAGCATAATGTGTCCCTTACAGGGCACACCTGTGCCACGGTCACATTAATTGTTGTTGTTACAAAATAGCAGCTCCACCACAAAGGTAGTTCGTATTTCAGCGACTAAAAACTACGGCACCTATCCGACGTCGCCTCGGAAAGAAAGTGCCAATTGAAGACAAGCGGAGCCCAAGATCGCTTCCTGTCATATTGTCTCCTTATCCATGAGAAAGACAACTACCAACTCCTCAGCCTCTGCATCCAAGACTCAGCTGAGGAAGAGAAAAATAGTGGTCCCATCCCCAGGGGTGTATGAACGCACCCGAGCAAGGATCAAGGCCCTGGCAGAAGCAACAGCTGGGGGTAGTCAAGCCTCTAACACCCTCCCCTCGAAGACGAAGAAGCGCTTCGATAAACCGACCATGACATAGCGAGAGGTAGCCAACACGAGGCCTCAGAAGAAGAAGCCCCTCTACAGGAAAGCGAGGTCGAAAGTGAAGCCTCGACCGATCCATCCACTTCTATCCATGTCATGACAGCTTATATGGCAGGGGGTGGTGATGAAGGAGAATCAGATGCTCTAGCGCTAGACATCGTGTAGCGCATAGACATCCTTGAGGGGAGTCTCAAAACTCTCTATGCCTCCAAGCAGATCCTGATCTAGGCGGTGTTCGACATTTGAACCACTCTGGCAAAGGCACTTGTCTCCACCAACCCAGATCCAGGGGCCAACGGAGAATCAAGTATACCCTCTCAACGGCTATCTTCAGGCGTGGAACACCACACCGTACCGTGAGCATCAGCTCCCTCCAATATCCATCTTCAGGCCGTACCGCCTTTACCTGCTCCCAGCTCAACAGAAGACTTGATCGAGATGATCAGGGAACTGCGTGAATGCTTCGAGGCATAAAATAGGCAGAAAGAACGTCAGAAGTTGGGGCTTCCTCAACCCTACCCTCTTGAGAACAAGGTGGTTTATCTTTCCAAGTATAAACCACATACACTAATGCCATACGATGGGAAGGACTCTCCTCGTCGGTACTTGACCTACTTTCAGTCTCAGACGGGGCATCTCCCAAAAGAAGATGCCTTGCTCACGAGTCTATTTGTCGGGACTCTGAAGGGAGTTGCCTACGACTGGTACTGCAGTCTCCTTGACAACTCCATATCGTCCTTCGACGACTTGACATGCCTCTTCCTCGATCATTCTACGACGGAGAGAGAGACATGACCATGTCATCTCTAATAGAAGTACAGTGGACTGAGAAGGAGACTGTTCGAGAATTCATCAAGCGTTTCAGACAAGCATGCCTAAGGTTGCCTCCAGGCATGCCGGAACATGCACTCATCGACTCCTGCAGTATGAACATGATCCTCGTGATCAAGCTCTGGCTCAACTCCACTCCTCCACCCGATTGGAGGTCGTTGATCATTGAAGCCGAAGTTGCTGAGAAGAAGGCGCGTAACGCTCACCTTCTGGTGGTTAACTTCTCCACCTTTGACGATAAAGGGAAAGAGCCTACGACCAGCAGTTGCAGTCGCGAAGCGAAAGGGAAGCAGGCATTGACTGTCAATGCGTCTAACAGCACGCAAGGTCCTGCCTAGAGGCCTCCTACCGCACCACGATCGAAGATGGTCTACTCCTTCCACGTTGAGGATACCTTACAGCTCTTTGAGATACTGAAGCAGGGCGACAAAATAAAATTGCCTGATCCAAAGCGTCCTGACGAAGTAGGCAGAGTCGGCGACCCAAGGTATTGTCTCTACCATCGGTTCGTTGGACATCCAACTAAAGACTGCTACATCCTCAAATACTACATACAACACATAATCAATGCGAACGTCATCTCAGTCGATTACGAGGAGAAGACAGTCTCAGCCAACATGGTGTCGCTCCAGTTCGGTACTTTACCGCCTACTACAGCTCAAGATGGCATCGTTCCTATCCCAAATGTGACAATGGAAGTAGTCAACCTTCCACCAACCCGCAACAACGTGGGTGGGCTCACACCACTCACAACATCCAAGGAAGAGATCATGTGGGTTCACCCGGATCTCGTTCCAGGGCTGACTCAACCGGGGGTACCCTCTACCTCCAAAAATAAAGGCAAGAAGACCAAGTCTTGCCGAATGGTGACTTCTTTCCTTGAGGAAGCACTGCCCGTACAAAAGCGTTCACAGCAGAACACCCAACCAGAGGAGGTTCCGTTTGAGGTGAGCCTCCTATCATCACTACAGCTGTCCAAGGAGAAGGTTTATCCCAACCTCCTGTAGCTAATAAACAAAAGACGAAGGAGGCCTGCTTCGACAGGCCTCTTTGTAAAGACAACACTCCGGGGTTAGCTAAGCCCCACAACTTCGACATACTGGCACAACTGGCCAGTACTCCAGCAAGGCTTTTCCTATTCGAGCTCCTTCGTCTATCCAAAGATACTCGGGAGGCTCATTACGAAGCCGTAAAGGACGCCAAGTCTTTCATCAGTCAGGTCAAACAACTTGACGATGATCCTACAGCATATCCGTACTGCCATGATATGGGGGAGATCATCCCCAACATCACATTCACTCACATAATATGTTGCTCGAGAACAATAGGCACAATAGACCCTTGTATTACACAGGATATGTCGGTGCCATTAAGGTGGATCGAATACAAATTAACCCTGGGTCTTCTTTCAGCATCACCCCCCAAACTCTACTTCAGACATTAGGGATCATGATGCATCGCCTGACAGCGTCTTACACTACCATCAGTAGTTTCAACGCCAGTAAGAGCGAGCCGCAGGGGAAGATCTGCTTAAAGTGTCACATCGGCGATCTCCAGACTGAGGTGACTTGCTATGTTGTGGATGCAGACGTCAACTACAACATCCTGTTGGGACGGTCATGGATACATAAATACATGGTGGTACCATCCACCCTCCATTAATGTATAAAATACGTATCCACCAGCGGCATCATCTAAACAGAGTTTGCTGATGTCGATCCCTTCAGAGGGATTGAAGCCTTCTTTACCGACGTCGATCTGTATAAATTAATTTATCTCGAAGATGAAGCCAATGACACTGATGACGAGGCAGAAGCTGAGGTCGAAGCTGACTCTGAGGCAGACATAATAATCAATGCTCCCTTAAAAGTGCGACTCAAAGGGAGACCGCCTCAAACATCGGCCCCTATGTAGTCAAACTCCGTGGAAAGGCGCCAGCTTCTCCGGGCACCACACCCAATGAAGCTCCATTGAAGATATGCCTCAAAGGCAAACCCCCTCATGTGGCGGCTTCCCTCGTGGCCAAGCTACGGAGAAAGGCTCCAGCTCCCGGTACACCAACCGAGGCTCCCCTCAAGGTACGGCTCAAAGGCAAGCCTCAGTTGTCGGCAACCGTCAAGCCATAAAAGAAGACCTCGACGTCCTTTTCAGTACAGTCCCAGGAGCCAGCACGGGCCAAGCTCCCAAAAAACACTCATGAACCTCCCAAGGCTGGTCCAGTTCTCACTGATGAAGAGCTTGGAGAGTACATATCGGCTAATGTCGATGCCCCATCCCTCGAAGATGTAATCCCTCGGGACAAGATCCCATTTTATCAATAATAGAGTGTCTTTCAATTATTCTTTCTTCCATATTGGAATACCATGCATACTCTAGGTAATGATCTACAGTCGTTGCAAACACAAATAACGACTTTGAGTCATACAAATTGAGTCGTCCTGTACCAAAGAGTCTGTTACATAGTCCTACCTCGAAACAAGGACGAAAAGCTCATTATCTTTGGCAAAGTCTAGCATCACCAAGACCCTCTACCGACAGAGACAGAACCCGACCGGCAGAATGCAAATCTATCGGTACAACGATCGAGCCAAGTATCTCATCTAAAGATGGGTTACAACTTGAAGAGCGACCAAGGTCTGAACTACGGCAAAGGTCGACGCCTTCCGGTACCAAAAGGGAATCCGTAAGACTACTATCACTGTACCCGACGGGGGGAGGGGGGTAGGCTACATCATGCCTCCAATAACTCCAGAAGAATCAGAAGCAGAGGATGTCATACATTCTCACTCATCTGAAATTTCAACTTGGGACTCCGACACCAGCATCGTCTCTCATAGGTGCTGTCAGCCAACATGACATCCGTACATCCTTCAGAAGATAAGAAGACGATCAAACAAGAGAGTTCTTCGAAGAAGAACCCTGGGATCAATGCCTAGGCGCACAATGGGAGTCTCGCTTTGAATTGCGAGAACCCCTACCGAAGATGAAGTCGAAAAGATCGACCTTGGGGATAGATCTTCATCCTAACCCATCTTTCAACAAGAACTTGTGGGGGAGGACCGAGAATCCTTGATCCATATGGTCAAAGAATATATCGATGTCTTCATCTGGAGCAACGAAGACATGCCGGGACTCGAGCCACAAGTCACAATGCACAAACTCAACATCTTACCTGATGCTAAGACTGTTAAGCAGCAACAGCGGCGCTTCTGTCCTAACATCATGGACGCCATTGACAAAGAGATCGACAAGCTCTTGATAGTGGGTTCATTCGTGAAGAGCAACCCCGACTGGGTAGCCAACATCGTCCCTGTCACCAAAAAGAAAGAAGATCCGAGTCTGCATCAATTTTCGGGATCTCAACTCTACATGCCAAACGGATGAGTTCCCACTCCCGATCACTAACGTAATGATCGACAACACATGTGGCTTTGAGCGTATGTCCTTCATGGATGACTACTCAGGCTACAATCAGATCAAGATGTTCCCAACGACAAGAAACAAACGTCGTTCAGAACTCTAAGGGGGTTTATTGTACACAGTAATGCCTTTTGGCTTGAAGAATGCTGGTGCCACATACCAACAAGCTATGAGCACCATCTTTCGTCAATACCTTCGAAAGACAGTCGAGTGCTATGTGACATATCGCCGTCAAGAGCCGTCTTAAGGGTGATCACCTACGAGACCTAAAGACAGTCTTCGACCTTATGCGGGCGCATCAGCTTAAAATAAACCCCGCTAAATCCTTCCTTGGGGTCTCTAGTGAAAGTTCTTGGGCTTCATCATCACTGCGAAAGGCACTCATGTCGATCCCGAGAAGACTAAAGCCATCCTTGACATGGACCCTCCGAAGAACCTAAGAGAACTTCGAGGCCTACAAGGACGACTCGCCTATATCCAGGTTTATCACGAACCTTTCTGAAAAATGCCAACCCTTCACCAAGATTATGAAGAAGGGAGTTTCTTACGTCTGGACGGAAGAATGCCAGAAAGCTTTCGACGACATCAAACCTTATTTGGTAAGTCCCCAGTCCTGGCGGCACCCGTCGCAAGCAAACCGTTTTTGCTTTATGTCCGAGCAATGGACCATTCCCTTGGTGCTTTGTTGGCCCAGAACAACGAAGCAGGCATGAGCATGCCATTTACTACCTCAGCAGGACAATGGTTAGGACCGAATACCGGTATAACCCTGTAGAAAAATAGTGTCTAGCCTTGGTATTCGCCATCCAGAAGACTCGCCACTATGTCTCAGGAAAACGATCCATGTCAACTTCCGAGTCAATCCACTAGAATTCTCATGGCAAAACCAGGAGCGCTAAACTCTCGGTTGGCTACGTGGGCAATATTATTGACACCATATGACATGGTATTCGTACCATAAAAGGCTGTCAAGGGCCAAGCATTGGCCGACTTCTAGCAGCGCACCCAATCCTGGAATCATCCACTCTACGAAGGTATCCCCGATGAGGTGCAAGAAGCAAACATTACCGAAGAAAGCCCAGTCTGGCGGTTGTTCTTCGACGGTGCTTCCAGAACTGGCCCCAAAGGCCAAATTATCGCAAAAGTGGGGGTGGTCTTAATCTTCCTGACAAACTAGTCATCCAACGTGCCTATTCTCTTTTAGAGCCGTGCTCCAACAATATTGCTGAGTACAATGCCCTCATCATGGGGCTTCAGTTAGCAAGACAGCTGGGGGTGAACTACCTTGAATCTTATTGTGACTCAAAGCTCGTCGTCAATCAAGTTCGGGCCAATATGAGGTGCGCCATAAACCTCATCCCCTACCACAAAGCAGTGTAGGATATCATCTCAACCTTCGCAGAATTCTTCATAGAGCATATGCCTCGACTGCAAAACTTGGAAGCTGATGCTCTGGCCGGCCTTGCAGCCTCATTGGCTACACTATCGGGACTTAGCACTTCGTTACAGTGACGGGTCGGGACTTGGCTTGCCCTAGAAATAATCTGTGCATGCGAACAACTTATGGCATGGCCGCGGACCTTGGCATTAATGTCAGAGACTGGAGATTCCTATTCATCACTTTGCCGTCTATGAATCCTCCCGGAAGATCGAAGGAGGCAGTCTCAGTCAGAAGGCGCTTCCTCCATTTCCATTATGATACAGCCTCCAAAATGATGTGCCGGTGCTCCTATGATGGACTTCTCATCCGATGTCTATCTAACGAAGAGGCCGCTGAAGCTCTTCGAGAAGCTCATGATGGAACGTGTGGAACTCATCAACCAGGTCCAAAGCTAAAGGATCGACTTCGACGCATGGGCAATTATTAGCCCACCATAATGGCCGATACTGTCGAGTATACAAGAAGTGTCGCCTGTCAGCTGCACGCGACTTCATCCACAGACCGTTAGAGCCTCTACACCCGACATTTGTCTCTTGGCCATTTGAAGCCTGTGGCATGGATATAGTGGGGCCTATCACCCTCCTTCGTCAAGGAGACATCGCTTTATTCTAGCAGTCACCGACTATTTCTCTAAATGGGCGAAAGCAGCACCTCTCACAGAGATGAAAAGCTCACGAGTGATCAGCTTCATCAAGCATGACATCATCTACCATTTTGGGTTACCCGAAGGATTATCTACGATAATGGCCCATAATTCATCAGCCATGTTCAATAGATTCTGCGATAAGAACCGTATTCAGAACGTGGCATCATCCGCTTACAATCCGACAGCAAACGGGTTAGCTGAAGCTTTTAATAAGACCATCGTCAAGCTCCTCAAAAAGGTCATGTTATCCAATAAGCACAATGGGATGAGAAGCTCGACGAATGCCTTTGGCCTATCATACAACGGTACGAACCCCGACGGGCAACACACCATTCTCCATGGTTTACGGGAGCGAAGCAGTGCTACCACTGGAGATTCAAATCCCCTCACTCCGAGTGGCGATCACAAATCAACTGACGGAAGAGGACAATCAACGTTGCGTTTACAAGAGTTGGAAGCGCTGGACAAAAAATGCCTCTTGGCTCAACAGCGCATCGAACTTTATCAAGCCCGCATATCACAAACTTTCAATAAAAGAGTCCGACAAAGGACTTTCCAAGTGAGCGACCTGGTTCTGGCAGTCAGGAGACCGATGATGATGACTCACAAAATACCGGGAAAGTTTGAACCCAAATGTGAAGGACCCTTCATCATAGAGACGATATACTCAAATAGTGCTTATCGTCTCGTTCAAGCTAATGGGGACTTGTTCATGATGTCCATCAACGGCAAGTTCCTGAAAAGTACTTTTCTTGACCTCCATCAAGAACGTACTGCCTCTCTCAAGAGAGAAGACTGGTGAACTTGACCAAACCAAGTTCACACCCCTTCTCTTGACAAATCATATGATTCTGGAACCCAATTGTTTCGTTGCATTCTATCCCCAGTAGAGGAACAACCACATCCACATTACCTCTGAGTTTCTTCTCTACTTATCAAGCAGGATCCTGCATCGTGTAAGATCATGCTTAAATACAATGTTTACCACGTCCACATTATCTATGAATAAACATTCTGTACAACAATCCCTGTTATTGTACTATAGAACATCTACGTCCATATTATCTCTGAGTTGTTCTATAAACCCCCACAGAGTTCATCCTACCATGTCTATATTACCTCTGAGTAGGAAAGCTCCACTATTTTAGCCCATATTTACCATGTCCACTTTACTCTGAGTATATGTCGGTCCTCTCTCTCAACTTATTATTCATACCTAACACGAAGGTACGCCAAGGGTAATAAGTCTACACAAAAATTACCCCATATTTACCACGTCCATACTACCTCTGAGTGAATGTGTCGGTTTTTCCTGAGTAACTTACTATCTGCACCCAAACCAAGGTGCGCAATAGATAATGGGTCCACAAAAATCATAGAAAATGAACAAAGCAGAAAATTCTTCAGTAAACAGAAAAAAAGATTACATCGATATCGAAAAGAAATAAACTACATCTTCAGGTTTCTTCAGATCTCAGAAACACAAAGACAAAATAGGGACAGTGACTTTATTCATATTCTCGAAAACGGCGATTGCAAAGCAACCTACGAATCCTCACAATAGGGATCATAGTTGCGTTGAGGCATGTACTATTCCCTCAGCCACTTTGCATACGAAGGCTCAATCTGGTTGAGGCCTTCTATAGGGATGGGTGGGTCAGTCCCGATGCTGCGACTCTCTGACGGTGGCTCCTTCTTAACTTCATCCTTGGGAGCAATCTCTTCCTTGATGGTCATTGGTTCTTCCTCGACCTCGACCTTTGGTAACATCCTCTTTAACCATCATCGGCTCTTGTTTGACCAGAGAGGCAGTAACTCTTCCTTTATGAAGCCTCCGCCTTTGGCATGAATACTACAACAGAGTCAAAGAAAAGTTAGCAAAAAGACTTAGAAGCTCAAAACAAGTATCTGAGGCGCATCAACAAATCTAGCTCTCAAACTAGGTCAAACCCATGCGCACATATAGAACCTCATCAATGGCGCATCATCAGGACCTAAGTCCACGTGCGTCAGCAAGTGAAGCTTCGGCGCATCATCCATGCGCATAGCAAAGGAAGCTTGGCACATCATCAAGACTTAAGTCCATGCGCGTCAGCTAAAAGGACTTCGGCGCATCATCAAGACAAAAGTCCATGCACGTAAGCCTAAGCACATCCACATAAGGTGGCTCATCTACAGTTGGGATACCTCAACATCACTGCAACAAACACCAAGGCAAAGAATACCCACCGAGCACTTCCGGGCGAACGTCGGCGTGGGTCGCCCTGATGACAGGGACTTCCTCCGTGTCGACCTCCAAGGGTTCATTGCCTCGGCCCCTTCCTCGACTAGCAGCACCGCCTCAGAGAGTCTTAGGAGCCATCTCTTAAACAAAGAAAAGAAGGGAGAAAAGAGCTCTGAGGAAGGAGAAAGCTTTGCAGAAAGTAGAAGACTCTCTCTCCTCACAGTCGCCTATTTATAGGCTTGGCCTCGCACGTAAATCGATAAGGCGTGACGTCAGCAATCAGTCACTCACGTCTCAGAAACAGACGGCTGCTTATCTTCAGAAGATCATCATTAATCTTTCCTAAGATCCAGGCACTATCTCTTCAAAGAAGAAGCATGCACCCTAAGGGTATGCGCCTAAACAACAAGCTTTCCCTACAGTGACGCACAGAGTGACTATACGCCAAAAAAGTCATGCCTAGGCGAAGGGCATGCGCCCAGAGTCGTTAATCCCCATGCTTCTTATTCAAAGTTTCCAAAACTTGCCTAGAAAGTTTTAAAACTTTGAAGGGGGTCTTGTAGAAGCATAGAATTTCGGGCGCATCTATAGGCCAGAATCTATGCACTCAACCCAACCATGCGACCAACTCAAATGTGCCATGAAGCTCAAACAGATACTTGGCACAGCAAAGAAAAGTACAAATTTAAAGACATTCAAAGAAGACTTTTTTTCATATAAAAGTTTATCACATGTCTAAAGAAAGGCTTTACAAAGGAGTACTACAAAAAGGAAGATTCTACAGCCACAGTCAAGCGCAGCAACTGCCATGCGCCCCCGTCAGGCACATCATCTGTCAGGTATCATTTTGATGTCTCGTCCAGGCGCATCATTCTAGCATCTCAACGTATGCGCATCTCCGTGCATAGTCAGAGCGAATCACTCTCTTTCATCAGCACCAATCAGCCCTTGTGTAGCAGGAGGAGGAGCCTCCTAGCTCGACAAGGATCGTGACATTGCCTCGATCTTCGAAAGCAACAGGCACACTCGGCAGCCTGTGGCTCTGCCAACATAATGAAAAATGAGCACGGTGCCCCGATTTGGATGCAACAGGCACCATCGGCCTGTATCGGGACTCAACGTTCCTGATATTTGGATGCAACAGACACTATCACAGAAGCTCAGAGCGACAAGAAGACTGGGACAGCGCATCTTCACCCTCGAAAAAAGCATAATTTCAGCAGTTCGCCAAGGCAGAGCTCCGGCCAAGTTCATCTTTACATCGAAATGAAGAATGAAAGCAAAGCTTTCCTCATACGGCTATTTATAAGCACGGCAGCCTACACCCAAGTGCCAAATGGCCAACGTTCTAAATTTTATGCAATAATTTGTATTAATAGCAAATGCTGTCGTCTCATATTCGACAAAGTCAAGGCAACCATTAATGCCTCGAAGAACCCAAGGCGGGCCAAAAAGGATGCAGCATATTGGCAGATGTGCCGTCAATATCATGTACTCCCTTTGGATACCCAAGGGCCATAGCCATGCGCCCAAATTAGCACTAACCAATGCAACCCTCTCCATCAAACATTTAATGCTGAATGACAAAGGCGACAACAAGACGTCCAATTAGCTGTGTAAAATAAGCGTCGCTGATGTCAGCACCATCATTACACCTGGGGTCGACAATGTGGGAAACTGATCATTCGTATGCGCCTCGTGGCCATACGCCTAGAAGACTGCATATGCCCTAGCGGTTATGTCCCCCGACTTACTTCTGATCCCAAGCAACAGAAGACTAGGCCATGCATGCCTCAAAAGCCATGCACCTGGACTTGCTGAAGGCTTCTAAAGATCATGAGACCAAGTTGTCTCCCTTGCGCCTGATCCTAGGCACACCATGATGTGAAGCTTTGCATGCGCCTCAAAAGCCATGCGTCCAGACTCGTCTATGATGCCTAAAACTCATAGAATAAGTCGCATCCATACGCCCGATCCTAGGCACACCCCGACAGAACACTCTCCTCCAAAACCGAGATCTTTGAACAACAGACATACGCCATGTGTCCCTTGACTCAGTTCTATTCAAAGAATGGATGATAACCACCCAAGATCTTAGTAACAACCAAATCTTCGCGACTGCCACGTGTCAGATCCATCGCAGCAGTCTAACATATTCAGTTTTAATTCAGGACGCATCAACTATGCACCCCGCACCCCCGCATTGGCCACATGGCATTCCCACGTTCAGGCATCCGATATATGCTTGCATGAGCAGCCAGCCTGCTATCTATAAATAGAAGGATCATTCCTTCACCAACACGCAGACAAGGACGAATATACACATACAAGGCTAAAAGAGACACTTAACGTCCGCTTCTCCTTGCCACGCTCCGGTCCAAAGCAACCCAGACCTTCAGAGAGTTCAAGATCGTCGTCAGATCGTCAATAGAGTTAACACATTACCACTCGCTCCACCGAGACAATTTTAGATAAAAACAAAAGTGTACACCTAGGACTACGTCTAAGTCCTATATTGTATACTGTTCTGTTTTAATTGAAATACCAAAGTTTTAATCAACAAAACTTTGTCATATTTTTATGGCAACAATACTGTCTAAGGATGATTCTGCTATTCAGACGCACACGACACACCATGCGTCTAGAAGAGCTCTACCAATGGGCCATTAACTAAGCCATGTGCTTCTCATGGAAGAAGAACACAAAGAGGGCGCATGCTAATCATGCACCTGTGAGGCAAATTAACATGGTGATGGAGCTCTTTACTCCAAAACGGTCTAAAAGAATGTACAACTTTTGAATTTTGGCAGAGGAAAACACTATAATACTAAAAATTCAAAGGTTGGAACCTCTGCCTCATACTTGGTGAATCGAATTGAGAGTTCTGCTTCAATACATAACTCTAGATGCATACTGGAGAGAAGAAGTCTGTCTTACATAGACTTTCATCCTCGTCAGATTCTATGTGTTGTGAAGGAGGTTCGGCTCATGCGTCCCTACATGTTATGCATGCTGATGATAGAAAGCTATACATGCTGTAGCCCATACGCCCCAATCATCCATGCGTATTTCTTCCATATGCTATGGACTCATGTACATTGCTTCCCAATATACCTAAAATGAGTCCGCATGATAAAACAACTCCAGACCTAAGTACTGATGTTCCCATGTACACAAAATAGGTCAACTAGTTAAGAAACTTACACTTCCATGCATGCACTTTGTCCATTCGCATAGAAAGCGAAAGAGGTTGTACACCCTTCTATTGAGTTGCGTGATTTGTTTCGGCATGAGCGTAAATCAACAGAGATGTCATCAAACACAGTTATGTCATGTCAAAGACATTCATGTACAAAGATTGTTATTAACTGTTGGTGCTCAAAGACGGTTGATCAACTAATTAGGTAATCTGTCTGCACCATATTGCAACTGAACTCTCCAAATTTGTCGTGTCTCCGACGACAACTTTTTGATGATAAGATGAGTTAAAGGAGGCCTCGTTCTATGTGACCTCCAGTCAAGTGATGATCAGGCCTCGGTCTATGAAGATGAGTTAAAGGAGGTCACAGAGCTACTTCACCTGAAGGTGTTTACCAAGGAATCTGTTTCCAATCTAGACAGCCTTCTGTTGCACTCCAAGTTCCCGAACAAGATAATGATGGGTTAGCATTCTCCTAGTTGTTGACCATTCCATATCTCAATCCGATGACAGAGTACCTCATATTTAAAAAATATAAAGTTTTACAGTCAGGATCAAACAGTACTAATAATGCTTCCCTGCATACTTCTTCATCGGGTAGTCCATGTACAACTTTTGTGCATGTGACAGGTAATAAAGAAAGCGATAATAATAATTGATAGAGAATTCATAATCTGAGAGCATGTTACAAAATATCATGACGATGATGTAGCAAATGCAAATAACAATGAACTTGGAAACAACTCTACATCAATCTCATCCGTCAACTCAAACATTTGTCGATCAAGATACAGTGGGGTGTCATTTAACCCTAATCCATCACTGGTAGTTGAAAATGTCTCTACGCCAGTGCTACAAAGATACGACTAGCTATCACACAGAACACCTCTACAAACCAGTCGATTGATACTCTTGAAGCTATTCGGGGTATCATTGCTCGATTGGATGATATCACTTCAAATGAGGAACTACATCAAATGGGAATGTCACGTCCTTATCCTTCAGAATAGATATTATGGTTTGTCCTCCAAAGTACAAACTCCAATCTCTGATTCCTTACGATGGAACTAGTTCCCCGAGGCAACATTTGATATACTTTTACTTCTAGGCCGTTCACATATCGAAGAATAATGCATAAATTTTTAAATTATTATTGGCACCTTGAAGGGAGTAGCATTTGAAATGTTTTGTAATCTGTTTGACGATTGTATTAAAACTTTCAAAAACTTGGAGAAGTTGTTCCTCACTAGATTCTATGAAGGGACAAGTGATGTCTCTAACTCAAAGCTTATTACTGTAAATTAAGAGAACAAAGAGCCGACTCATGAGTTTATCGAACGGTTCAGAAGATTATCGATGAAGTTGCATCCCGAAACTATAGTCGGTGTTAATCAATACATGCAGGGGTAATTTCTTACCCACAGTCAGATTCTGTATTGGTCCCGAAGATTATAATTATTGGCTAGCTTTATAATGCTGCCAAAAAGGTTAAGAATCAGTCTAGGTTCTACATTTGGTTGTTGACATCACCCAAAGATAAAGGAAAGCATTCCCAGAGCAGCAACACTTCTGGGAAAACCAATAAAGGGAATGAGTCCTGTACAGTGGGTGTTTCGTAACTGCTTCCCAGCCTAAACAAAAAGGTCCAGTTGCTACAAGCGTAAGCCATTACACCTTCTAGGTACTGATGAAGGAAAATAAGTTACAACTACCTCTCCTTCGAAGGCCTGAAGAAGTAGGGCAAACCAATGATCCAAAATATTGCTTTTACCATCAGTATGTGCATCACCCTACAAAGGATTGCTACATATTGAAGAATCATATTCAGCAATTGTTGGATTCAAAGGCCATCACACTACATACGGATAAGAAACAGGTTTCTACAAATCTTTTTTTCTCTAATTTAGTAACCTCCTTGTAATTGAAGTTCAAGATGGTGTTACTCCAATACCGAAGATGATATTACAATTTGTCAATCTTCCTCTAGTCCGGGATCAGACAGCCGGACTCGTACCACTCACTACTCAGTATTGTGAAGTCGTTGGATCCATCGCGATCTTCTTGAAGATATGGTTCCAAAATCAACCTTGTCCACTTCCAAGATGTAGAGCAAGAAGAAGAAGGGTAAATCATGTAATATGATCAACAAAGCTCTAGTCGGGGAAACAAGATTTGGAAAGGCATACTGTAACCCCACTTTTCTATGTATGGAATTTAAAATCTCTTTCTAAATTATAATTTTGGATAAACAAATTTTTGAATAATAATTTTATGACCTTTTGGAGGAAATTTGAATTAGTGGCAAAGTGGTAAAATTCTAAATTAGTTACAACTAATTGGAGTGGTCCCCACTCACTAACAAACTTCCTAACCAAATTTCTAACAGATTTTGGGGGGTATTATATAATTACTCAATTGATTTGAATCCTAATTGCAAGATTTTTCTTTTCTTTCCTTCCCTTATATAACACTCTAAGGAGGAGAGGGAGAATGGATTTCTCATTTTTTCCATTCAGTAGAGGCTCCTCCCCAAATTGAGCACTACTCATCTTCTCCAATTTTTAACCCCTCAAATTCCCTAATCCTAACCCTAAGTTCGAACTGGCCATGGCCGCTTCATCACTTCATACTAGTGGCTAGTTGACCTCTCTCAGAGGCAAGGCAACTTCTCTTCGATAGCGGACGATCTTTCCGGCGGTCGTACGAGCGTTCTTCGGCGACGCAGCGGCTTCCTTCACGTGTTCGAGACTCTTCTAATCTAAAAATTTGACACTTGGTGAGTTATTTGACACCTCAATTTCCAAAAATTGTTTGGTTTCGTTTTGATCCATCCATTTTCTCTAGATCGGCTGAGCTTGGTATGGATCGATCGGATCGAATGGAAGTTCCATCTTATTCTAGAGTCTCTTCAGATCTGGTGAGCATTTGGATTTGATTTTCTCTTTTGTGTTCTTCCATATTTTGGATTCTTGATCGATGGATCCGTGGCAATTTTGTTCATGGATTAAATTTGAGGATTGCGTTTAAGTAAGTTCATGGTCGAGCCATAATGGGGAAGTGAGTGGTTCGATCTGAGATTCTCCATTCTTGATCTGATTTCTCAATTCCGCAAGGGACACAGCATCTATTCTTCTAAATAAACTCTTCTTTTCTTGTGTACGTACATGTTTGTTGGATTGTCACAGAGAATTCTTTTGGCGACTATAGAGGAGTCGTGTTCAATTCTGGGATTAAGTCTATTATCATTAGAATATGTATTCTCAGGTACGACTCCTCTTCTATTGAGATTTCAACTAGTTACTTTGAATTTGTTTGGTGCCAAGTTAGGATCGATATATTTGGTGTGGCATGTCGCACGTGTTGCGTATAGGTATCGTTGGGTGGGTGTACTAGATCTGTAGCTGTCACCCCCAGTTTCTAAAAATAGGGGTATTTTTGTCATTTTCCACTTTTAAAATTATTTTGGAATTATTTATTTATTATTGTATTATTTTGGGGTTATTTGAATCGGGTTCGAATTTCAATTCATTCTGACTTGTTTTGACTTGTTTCGGGGACCCGGGGTATTTTGACCTTAGCGGGCCCACACTAGCTAGCCATGGCCCACATGTTAGATATTTTGGTTAGAGACTAGACTATTATTTTAGTTAATATTTAGTTAGAGATTAGTGGTTTCGGTTTGACTAAACTACCCCCGGTTTAACCCTTTCCTATTTTTAGCCATTTAATTCATAGGAGGGCAAACTTGTAAATATCATATAGGACAAAACCCAAGGGGGGTGGCCGGCCACATCATGAGAGGATAGGGAGGAGAGAGAAAACCATTCCTTTCATTCCAATCCACTTTTTCTTCTTCTTCCCCAAAGGCTCCATCTACTTTTGAAGCTCCATTGATTTTCCTCTCCTTCACAACCAAGGTGAATATCTTCTTATTTTCCTCCTCCAACCATGAATCTTCTCCAAAACTTTTCTTTTCTCATGTAGATCATGTAGGAACCCTTCATGATGATTCCCATGGTGGTGCCATCATTTGAGACCATTTTTGTGTCCTTTGGACATTTCTAGGGTGTCCACTGTAGGATTGTGTCCCAATAGGAAAAGCCCCCTTTTTGACTCATGGATATTATTTTAATATTGTTTTTGTGTTGTTCTTCATTTTATTCCAGATTTTTGCTTGTTAGAGAATGAGTTTATTCATGTATCTTAATGTATCATTTTCATTCTTTTACTTGTTTATATATTTGTGGTTATATATGTATATTTCTATATATATATAGAGATAGATGTATATATATATGGTTTATACTATAGTGGGGGATTTTGTGAGGTGTTGTGATGTGTTGGGTGCCCATATAGGACAGCCATGGCCGGCCCCAATTAGAGGGTGTTGGGGTTGGTTTTGGTGAGGTGTTGGTGTTGGTGTTGGTGTTGGTGTTGGTGAAGTGGTGTTATTTTGTGTTTATTTGTGATAGAGGGGAGTTGTAGAGATGGGTTTGTGGAGTGATTTGTGGGGGTGTTAGAGTAGTGTTGTGCTGCTGAAATTTCAGCAGTGACTAGGACCAAATCAGCCCCAAAATAGCCTATGAGCAGCCCACATTTATCCCCTACCAAACTAGTCCATAAAACCCCTTAAAACCCTTCCAAAATCCCTCAAACTTCCACCCTTTTTAGCCACCAATTCACCTATAGTTAGGTCCACTTTTAAACCCAATATGACAGCTCCTAATCACCACAAAATCAGTCCCCTCCTCACTACAAAATCTGTCCATTTACCTTTGTGTGTGTGTGTGAGTGTTGTGAGATGTGTGTGAGTGTTTTGTGAGGTGTTTTGAGTGTAGTTTGGTACCCATAGGTAGCCTATTGCCTAAACTAGTAGGAAACCTATTAGGAAACCTATAGAGAGGCCTATTAGAGTGTGGTGTCATGTGAGGGTGAGTGGTGTTAGTGAATGGGGTAATGAAAGGGTAAATTCATGATATAGGATAGGTAATAAGGTAAACCTATACCCCGTATCCTAACATAGCCTAGATACTTAGGATACCCAATTTTTTGGTAGGTAAACCTTAGATAGGTTGATATCTAGCTACCCTAAGAAGCCTAGGCTAGTGCCATGGGTATTTGCAGGTTTCATTGGTTTTGGCAAGGTATCGGGATTTACCTTGAAGGGTAAATCCTAGTTTTGCCTAGAAATAGGATACTTGTGTTAGAAGCCTAAGAGGTGTTAGAACTTGATCCCCGTGGTTGGTAATGATCAAATATGGTACTCTAAGACTAGTTTTGACGTCGGTTGACCGTTTTGACCAAAAGTCAACAAAAGTCAACCGAAGGTCAAACTTAGCCTTTAAGCGACCCGATTTGACCGAAACCAACCCAGAGTTGACCAGTTGACTAAAAGTCAATAGTTGGTCAACATTAGACTAGTTTGACCTAGAGTTGACCTAGAGTTGACCATAGTTGACCAGAGTTGACCAGAGTTGACTTTTTGACCAAAAGTCAACTGTAAGTCAACCGTTGATCCCGATTGACCTAGTTTGACTTGGAATGACTTCCAGTGACCTAGTATGACCTAGTATGACCAGTATGCCTAGTAGACTCAGTTTGACCTAGATTGACCTAGTTTGACTTAGACTTGCATTCATGGCTTGTATTAGTTTCCTTTTCAGTATTTAGCCCTGTTTGACTCATAGTATCTTATTTTAGGTCTGTGATCACTCTGAGTATTGTTCACCTATCAGCTCAGGACCACAGGCGAGTACATTCACTGATAGTTTTCATTGTCTTGATATCTGCTATATCCGATTCAGTTGTAGTGTTATACTCGATTTCCAGTCACGGCAGTACACGGACTAGTATATGTTGGATCATGACATGGGATGTTGTTCCTAGAGTTTCATGGTATATTGATACATGTTCTGTCTTGTTTCAGTGTATTGGTATAGACACCGATTTCAAAAGGGGACTTGCTACCCTCTTATGGAATCCCGTGTCATAACGTGTCATGTCCAGATCCATGTACTATTCGGGGATGGGGAGTTATTAGTGGTTGTGTGATCAATTCCACATGGTTCTATGGTACTCACGGTTCATAGCTATACCCTCACCTCACGACGGGTAAAGCCTTACCCTACGGTTCATAGCTTTCCATGGTGACCGGCCTTATCGTTTCTATTGTATTCATGGTTCATAGTCGGTCAGATGGAAAGCCTTTCCCAAGCCGATCACATGACGCACTAATAATTCAAGGCACCTTTTATATTTATTATCTTAGGGTGACTAAGTTCTGTTCGGGAGAAGGGTTACAACCCCGTCCTTGTTTGGTTTAAGGGTTGTAACTCGGCTTCCGAATAGTTCCCAAGTCATCCTATATACATATACATTATCGTCCTTTACAGTACACATCATGATATATTTTCCAGTTGATTTTGTCTTGTATTTCATTATGTCTCTTATAGCTTTTGTCAATTCACATGGAACTGCTGTTGTAGTGTTTGTACTTGCTCATTTTCCTGACAGGATACCGTTGACAAATTTTACAGATGATTTAGAGGGTGATTGCCCGACTTACTACGGGATAGAGTCTGATGGACTTGACTTAGACAGGGGCTTAGTGGTAGAGCCTCTTGACTTCGCCCACCCGGAGTAGCCTAGTTAGTTAGGTTTGCCTGGCCTGCGAGCCAGCAGTTTATTTCAGTTGTAGCATCTTATATATTTTTGAGACTCTGGATTTGTGTTAGCTGTGACTTGTGGATATTTCTGGACTCGTTTCCTGCTTATTCTATCATATCTCTTTCCATGCTTTCTACCTTAGTTTTGATTATGTGATTGAGGCAGTATTGCTTATTCCTCCGTTCGGAGTGTATATACTGTACAGGTACATTTATCTGTTTAGTCGTAGTATTTACAGACCCTATATACAGCGTTCTACCCACCGATACTGCGGCGTAGGCTGGACGTAACCGCTTCTCGTGCCCCTAATCAGGGTGCGGGTCGTGACACGTTTTTGTGGTGGCCCATGCAGGTCAGTGTCGCAACTAGTGCGAACTCGTAATGGTGCTCGACTTAGAGTGCTAATTACGAGCCTGCGATTAGGATATAGGATTAGGGTATGATAGGAGTTACTCAATCACATGCTAGGAAATCTCTGATCTTTTGATTACCATGACAAATTCTTTTGCATTGAATTTAATTGTCCGTCTTTGATATTCCTATCATGTGCCATATTGATCTCTTGGGTTCAATTCATCTTCAGGATGACAATCACTCGTTCTCAGGCAGCGGGTCCTAGTGCAGTTCCAGAGAGGTCAGATCAGGGAGGTCCTCCACCTCCGGCTACGGGACTGACAGTCGAGAGTGCAGTAGCATCAGTTCCTGCCCTTCGGCAGGAGTAGCAGCGGCAGTTCCCGGAGGTCTTCCACCTCCAGCTGGGGAGCTGCAGTTCAGGGAGCAGCCACATCAGTTCCTGCCCTACCGGCGGAAGCACCGGCAGCGACGGTTTCAGGAGGTCTTCCACCTCCAGCAGCGAGACCGTCTATGGTCATTCCAGACATTCTTCCACCGCCGCCTCAGCTACCGGCAAACACCCAGGGGATGATGGCCCTCCTGTAGCAGATGTTGCAGACGCAGCAGCGCCAGACAGAGGTGTTGAGACAGACGATGGAGAACTCGCACCAGTTAGCTATGGCAGCAGTGAAGAGAGGTGCATCGGCTACAGTTGAGGGAGCACCAGCACAGCAGCAGGGCCAGGGGAGGCCCGGTACACATCTCGACTTCCGGAAGATGAACCCACGAGATTTCAAGGGTACCGAGGGTATCCTATACGTGGACGACTGGCTAGAGGATGTCCAGCGGAGTCTAGAGTTGGCAGAGGTTCCGAGAGCTTTGTGGGTGACTTCTGCAGCGAGCCAGTTCTTCGACATAGCGCTGACGTGGTACCGCACGGATCCGCGTGCGTTATTGAGGGGATTATCTTGGGAGGACTTCAGGAAACTCTTTAAGGAGAAGTTCTACCCGGACGTAGCCGTGTCAGCTTTAGAGGGGCAGTTTGCCAGTCTGGAGCAGGGGAGCTCGTCGGTCGACGAGTACGCAGCGGAGTTTTTCTGCCTGAGCAGGTTTGTACCGAGTTTGGTTCAGGATGAGGGGTGTAAGGCCCGAAAGTTCAGGAGGGGTCTCATTCATGCAGTGCGTACTTGCACATCTGGGCGATGAGATGCGACATTTGAGCAGATCTTGATGGAGGCTCAGATTGCGGAGGAGGACTTCGGCCTCAAGCCGAAGAGGAGCAGTGACGCTTTGGGATCCAGTTCGAGTGCAGGGCCAGCGAAGCGCCCATATTTCTAGCAGAGGCAGTTCCAGCAGCAGCAGCCTCAGTTGCAGTTTCAGCAGGCACCGGCGCGTGGCCAGCAGCATCAGGGACAGGACCGGAGGCAGGATATCCAGTGTACCTTCTGCAAGAAGATGGGGCACACCCGGGAGGCTTGCAGGATGAAGCTGGAGTCTGTTTATTCTGTGGAGCTCCAGACCACCAGGTGAGGGACTGTGCTGTCCGTGCAGCTAGCCAGACAGGCCAGGGCAGAGTTCAGCAGGCTAGAGGAGGCCAGCAGTGGCATGCTTTCACCATGGCAGTTGAGCCCACTCAGGCAGTAGCAGAGCAGAGTGCAGGTTCCGATCTTTCTATCTCATTTCCGCATTTGCTTCCTTATTAACTGTTTGAAATTCGATTCCATCTATTCCTTGTCTGTTTGATGAAAGTTGTTCTTGTGGTGTGATTTTTTTCTGAGATAAGTCATATGGGCTAGGTGACCTCGATTATGAGATTTTAGAATCCTCTAGGGTCATGCTAGCAGGCATAGTGAGGACATATAGTCGGATTATGGTTGTATTTCTCGGGTGTGAGAATTTAAGGTTTTCGCTGCCAAGCATGCGACAATACAAAAATTTTAAATACCATGATTCTAGAGGTATGTACCGTAGTTGAGGACTCTGTGATTATCGTAGCCTTGCTCACTGGCATGACGGAGATTCTGAGTATCATGATTATTGGACAGACGCATATGATTATCAAATTGCATGAAATTTTTGTGTTGCTTCGTTTTAAGTTTTTGAATGATTCTTTTTAAGGTGGATAGACTTAAATTTGTGAGAAATTTTAAAATTTTATAAATTTAGTCATTTAATTCCTGCTTTGATTTTGAGTTTTTTTTTAAAGAACAAATTTGCCATGACTTGTGAATTTGAGATTTTACTATTGTTTGGTTTTAATTTCGAGGACGAAATTTTTTAAGGTGGATATATTTGTCACCCCCAGTTTCTAAAAATAGGGGTATTTTTGTCATTTTCCACTTTTAAAATTATTTTGGAATTATTTATTTATTTATTGTATTATTTTGGGGTTATTTGAATCGGGTTCGAATTTTAATTCATTCCGACTTGTTTTGACTTGTTTCGGGGACCCGGGGTATTTTGACCTTAGCGGGCCCACACACTAGCTAGCCATGGCCCACATGTTAGATATTTTGGTTAGAGACTAGACTATTATTTTAGTTAATATTTAGTTAGAGATTAGTGGTTTCGGTTTGACTAAACTACCCCCCGGTTTAACCCTTTTCCTATTTTTAGCCATTTAATTCATAGGAGGGCAAACTTGTAAATATCATATAGAACAAAACCCAAGGGGGGTGGCCGGCCACATCATGAGAGGATAGGGAGGAGAGAGAAAACCATTCCTTTCATTCCAATCCACTTTTTCTTCTTCTTCCCCAAAGGCTCCATCTACTTTTTGAAGCTCCATTGATTTTCCTCCTCCAACCAAGGTGAATCCTTCTCCAAAGCTTTTTCTTTTCTCATGTAGATCATGTAGGAACCCTTCATGATGATTTCCATGGTGGTGCCATCATTTGAGACCATTTTTGTGTCCTTTGGACATTTCTAGGGGTGTCCACATGTAGGATTGTGTCCCAATAGGAAAAGCCCCCTTTTTGACTCATGGATATTATTTAATATTGTTTTTGTGTTGTTCTTCATTTTATTCCAGATTTTTACTTGTTAGAGAATGAGTTTATTCATGTATCTTAATGTATCATTTTCATTCTTTTACTTGTTTATATATTTGTGGTTATATATGTATATTTCTATATATATATATAGATAGATGTATATATATGGTTTATATCTATAGTGGGGGATTTTGTGAGGTGTTGTGATGTGTTGGGTGCCCATATAGGACAGCCATGGCCGGCCCCAATTAGAGGGTGTTGGGGTTGGTTTTGGTGAGGTGTTGGTGTTGGTGTTGGTGTTGGTGTTGGTGTTGGTGAAGTGGTGTTATTTGTGTGTTTATTTGTGATAGAGGGGAGTTGTAGAGATGGGTTTGTGGAGTGATTTGTGGGGGTGTTAGAGTAGTGTTGTGCTGCTGAAATTTCAGCAGTGACTAGGACCAAATCAGCCCCAAAATAGCCTATGAGCAGCCCACATTTATCCCCTACCAAACTAGTCCAAAACCCCTTAAAACCCTTCCAAAATCCCTCAAACTTCCACCCTTTTTAGCCACCAATTCACCTATAGTTAGGTCCACTTTTAAACCCAATATGACAGCTCCTAATCACCACAAAATCAGTCCCCTCCTCACTACAAAATCTGTCCATTTACCTTTGTGTGTGTGTGTGAGTGTTGTGAGATGTGTGTGAGTGTTTTGTGAGGTGTTTTGAGTGTAGTTTGGTACCCATAGGTAGCCTATTGCCTAAACTAGTAGGAAACCTATTAGGAAACCTATAGAGAGGCCTATTAGAGTGTGGTGTCATATGAGGGTGAGTGGTGTTAGTGAATGGGGTAATGAAAAGGGTAAATTCATGATATAGGATAGGTAATAAGGTAAACCTATACCCCGTATCCTAACATAGCCTAGATACTTAGGATACCCAATTTTCTTGGTAGGTAAACCTTAGATAGGTTGATATCTAGCTACCCTAAGAAGCCTAGGCTAGTGCCATGGGTATTTGCAAGGTTTCATTAGGTTTTGGCAAGGTATCGGGATTTACCTTAGAAGGGTAAATCCTAGTTTTGTCTAGAAATAGGATACTTGTGTTAGAAGCCTAAGAAGGTGTTAGAACTTGATCCCCGTGGTTGGTAATGATCAAATATGGTACTCTAAGACTAGTTTTGACGTCGGTTGACCGTTTTGACCAAAAGTCAACAAAAGTCACCGAAGGTCAAACTTAGCCTTTAAGCGACCCGATTTGACCGAAACCAATCCAGAGTTGACCAGTTGACTAAAAGTCAATAGTTGGTCAACATTAGACTAGTTTGACCTAGAGTTGACCATAGTTAACCATAGTTGACCAGAGTTGACCAGAGTTGACTTTTTGACCAAAAGTCAACTGTAAGTCAACCGTTGATCCCGATTGACCTAGTTTGACTTGGAATGACTTCCAGTGACCTAGTATGACCTAGTATGAACCAGTATGGCCTAGTATGACTCAGTTTGACCTAGATTGACCTAGTTTTGACTTAGACTTGCATTTATGACTTGTATTAGTTTCCTTTTCAGTATTTAGCCCTGTTTGACTCATAGTATCTTATTTTAGGTCTGTGATCACTCTGAGTATTTGTTCACCTATCAGCTCAGGACCACAGGCGAGTACATTCACTGATAGTTTTCATTGTCTTGATATCTGCTATATCCGATTCAGTTGTAGTGTTATACTCGATTTCCAGTCACGGCAGTATACGGACTAGTATATGTTGGATCATGACATGGGATGTTGTTCCTAGAGTTTCATGGTATATTGATACATGTTCTGTCTTGTTTCAGTGTATTAGTATAGACACCGATTTCAAAAAGGGACTTGCTACCCTCTTATGGAATTCTGTGTCATAACGTGTCATGTCCAGATCCATTGTACTATTCGGGGATGGGGGAGTTATTAGTGGTTGTGTGATCAATTTCCACATGGTTCTATGGTACTCATGGTTCATAGCTATACCCTCACCTCACGACGGGTAAAGCCTTACCCTACGGTTCATAGCTTTCCATGGTGACCGGCCTTATCGTTTCTATTGTATTCATGGTTCATAGTCGGTCAGATGGAAAGCCTGATCATTTTCCCAAGCCGATCACATGACGCACTAATAATTCAAGGCACCTTTTATATTTCTTATCTTAGGGTGACTAAGTTCTGTTCGGGAGAAGGGTTACAACCCCGGTCCTTGTTTGGTTTAAGGGTTGTAACTCGGCTTCCGAATAGTTCCCAAGTCATCCTATATACACATATACATTATCGTCCTTTACAGTACTCACATCATGATATATATTTCCAGTTGATTTTGTCTTGTATTTCATTATACTGTCTCTTATAGCTTTTGTCAATTCACATGGAACTGCTGTTAGTGTTTGTACTTGCTCATTTTCCTGACAGGATACCGTTGACAAATTTTACAGATGATTTAGAGGGTGATTGTCCGACTTACTACGGGATAGAGTCTGATGTACTTGACTTAGACAGGGGCTTAGTGGTAGAGCCTCTTGACTTCGCCCACCCGGAGTAGCCTAGTTAATTAGGTTTGCCTGGCCTGCGAGCCAGCAGTTTATTTCAGTTGTAGCATCTTATACTTATTATATTTCTGAGACTCTGGATTTGTGTTTAGCTGTGACTTGTGGATATTTTCTGGACTCGTTCTTGCTTATTCTATTATATCTCTTTTCCATGCTTTCTACCTTAGTTTTGATTATGTGATTGAGGCAGTATTGCTTATATTCCTCCGTTCGGAGTGTATATACTGTACAGGTACATTTATCTGTTTAGTCGTAGTATTTACAGACCCTATATACAGCGTTCTACCGCCGATACTGCGGCGTAGGCTGGACGTAACCGCTTCTCGTGCCCTTAATCAGGGTGCGGGTCGTGACAGTAGCCGCTTTCCATTTGATCGTGTCCCAGTGTGTGGTTCTTGTCCTTCAGTTGTGTGCTCGTTGTCACCCCAGTTTTCAGAATCAGGGGTATTTTTGTCATTTTGCATTTTTGAATATTTTTAAAATTTATTTTATTATTTATGATATTATTTGGGGTTGAAATTTATTTTATTATTTATGACATTATTTTGGGGTTAATTGAGTCGGGTTCGAATTTCAACTCAATCTGACTTGAAACGGGGACCCGGAGGGTAGTTTGACTCTAGTGGGACCCACACACTAGTTAGACATGGCCCATATGATATTAATTTTAGTCCACATGATATTAATTTTAGTTAGTAGTTGGACTAATTATTTATGGATATGTTTAGTTTAATTAGAGACTTAAAACTAGACTAATTTGACCTCAACCTTTAACCCATTCTTAATTTAAATCAAATAGGTCAAGTGGGAGCATTTTGGAATTTTCTAATGGGGACACCTCACCCTTTTTGGGCAGCCACCTATGGGGGGATAAGGAGTGAGTCATCATCTCTTCCATTTCATTTATCCATCAATTTTCTTTCTCATGTTCTTCCCCAAATTTCTAGAGAGCAACCCCATTGATTTCATCTCCAAATCAACTCCTTCTTCCACCAAATCTTCTTCATTTCTTCTCTACTCCATGAAAGGAAGGAGGTAGCCAAGTTTGGGAGGATTCGGAACTCGTTCGCGTCCTTTTGGAATCTCTACGTGTCGGTGTCGTGTCGGAAGGATTTTCCTTTGAATCTCTCTCGGAAGGTATATCTCTCCTCTAATCCATCCCTACATGCATATAGGAATGTTTTGAACCCATAGGAATGACCCCCATGGTTGTGTCTCCATTTGTGTCCATTTCGTGTCCATTTGGAGGTCATAGGAGTGTCCTTTGTGTTGTGGTTGTGTCCTAGTGGGAAAAACCCCTATTTTGGACACTTGTATGCATATATATATGGTAGGAATGATTAATTAGTGTTTTAATTTCAGATTTATACTTTTAGAGAGTGGATTGATCTTATTTAGGATGGTTAGAATAAGTTTTATTTAGATTGCTATGTTGGTATCCAAGTATTTTGGCCTACATGTGTTTTTTGTCCAAACAACCCAAATTCGTCATAATTTTTATCCACTTTTTTAGTAGCTAGAGCAACTTAGAAATGCCATAACTTTTAGCTCATAACTCCAATTAACCTCCCATTTTTTTTAAAAGAACCGTATCGAAATTAGCTTTCAAAATATATATATTAAAAGGCCAAATTCGTTCTAAAAATTTCTGTAGAATTATTTGAGTGTCAGCTGTATGAAAGATGAACGCGTTTCGGTGTTTTCGCGATTTCGGGAGCTTCCGGACACGAAAATACGATCCGTTTGAAGTTTCAGAAAGCTAACACAAAGAGCTATAACATACTTTAATCCTAGAATTTTGTGAAGGCCTAATTGGTACAGTATTGGTTTTAAGTAGAAGAGTGACTATACGACATAGGCATTTTGTGTAACCTATGAGCCTAGTATGGATATCATGTAAATGTAGGTATCATAGATTGTCAAGAATATGTATGATATAGTACATATATGTATATATATATATATATATTATTGTTATGTAATATTCGTTAGTATAGTGTGTGTGTTTGAATGAGATAAGGATGTGTGTGGTTAGTGGAGAGAAGTGAGATTGATAGAGGATATGTGCTAGTGTGTGTTTGATATTGTATAGATGGTAGTGTAGTGTGTGTGTTGTGAAGGTGAGAGAGTTGGGAGGATCATGCCATCCTATTTGACTTGAGATTAGTGTGGTTTATTGAGTGATTGTGTTTGGATGAGTGGTAGTGTTTGTATATAGATGTGTGTAGGTGTGTTAGAAGAGAAGGGTGGTGGATTTGATATATGTGTTTGTGTGTGTGGTTAGATGGTTAGAGAGTGAGAGAATGAGCAGGAAAGCAGTAAGCAGTAAGCAGTAAGCAGTAAGCAATAAGCAGTAAGCAGAAAAAAGCAGTAAGCAGAAGCAGTGCAGGATGGTTTTTTTGGGATTTTTGGGGTCTCGAAACATCCCCTTTTGACCCACCTTAGACCCAAATACCTACCCCCACTTGTCAACCACATTTAGTACTACGAAAACCCTAAGTTAGATAGTGTTATTAGTGTGTTAGATTGTTAGTGGAGTAGTGTTTATAGTGGTAGAAAATAAGGTTGGTCATGTTATGTTATATGTCATGTTAAGATACATTAGGGGTTTGTGGTAGTTGTTTGAGTTGGTTCTTGAGAGTTATTTTAGGAGTAGCATTCTAAGTTAGATGGAGGTTAGATAGATGATGTTTGTGAGGGAGAGTGAATGTGGTTTAGAAGAAATGGGTTATGTTAGATGTGGTATCTTGATATCTCAAGATTACATTAAGGTAATGTTGGGATGACCAACATGGAAGATAAGATGGATAAGATGCCCAAGAACTCTAGATTTTTTGGTTGGTAAACCCTAGATAGGATAGTATCTAGCTACCATAAGGAGCCTAGGCTAGTATCCTGAGATCTAGAAGGGTTTCCTTTGTAATGGGTAAGGTATCGGGAATACCTTGTAAGGGTAAATATAAGGGGTGTTGGGTAATGTAAGGTATTGGGTTTCTAATTGCTAGATGGGATTAGAAATAGGTTGTCTTGGAATTGCTAGATGGGATCTTGACCCCCGTTGACCAAGAGTTGACTTTTTGACCCAAAGTCAACTTCAAGTCAACACTTGACTTAGAATTGATCGAAACCAAACCAGAGTTGGCCAGTTGACTGAAAGGCAACTGTTAGTCAACATTTGACTTGTTTGACCTAGGGTTGACCCAGGGTTGACTCAGTGTTGACTAGAGTTGACCAGAGTTGACTTTTTGACCAAAAGTCAACTGTAAGTCAACCCTTGAACCAGATTGACCTAGTTTGACTTGGATTGACTTCCAGTAACCTGGTATGACCTAGCATGAGCCAGTATGACCTAGTGTGACTCAGTCTGACCTAGATTGACCTAGTTTTGACTTAGACTTGCATTCATGACTTGAATTAGCTTTCTTTTTCAGTATTTAGTCCTGTTTGACTCATAGTATCTTATTTTAGGTCTGTGATCACTCTGAGCGTCTGTTCACCCTATCAGCTCAGGACCACAGGCGAGTACATTCACTGATAGTTTTCATTGTCTTGATATCTGCTATATCCGATTCAGTTGTAGTGTTATACTCGATTTCCAGTCACGACAGTTCACGGACTAGTATATGTTGGATCATGACATGGGATGTTATTCCTAGAGTTACATGGTATATTGGTACATATTCTATCTTATTTCAGTGTATTGGTATAGACACCAATTTCAAAAGGGGACTTGCTACCTTCTTATGGAATCTCGTGTCATAACGTGTCATGTCTAGATCCATTGTACTATTTGGGGATGGGGGAGTTATTAGTGGTTGTGTGATCAAATTCCCACATGGTTCTATGGTACATATGGTTCATAGCTATACCCTCGCCTCACGATGGGTAAAGCCTTATCCTATACGGTTCATAGCTTTCCATGGTGACTGGCCTTATCGTTCTATTGTATACAGGGTTCATAGCCGGTCGGATGGAAAGCCTGAGCATATTTTTCCCAAGCCGATCACATGACACACTAATAATTCAAGGCACCTTTTATATTTATTATCTTGGTGACTAAGTTCTGTTCGGGAGAAGGGTTACAGCCCCGGTCCTTGTTTGGTTTAGGGGTTGTAACTCGGCTTCCGAATAGTTTCCAAGTCGCCCTATATACATTTATATCGTCGTCCTTTTCAGTACTCACATCATGATATGTATTTCCAGTTGATTTTGTCTTATATTTCATTACACTGTCTCTTATAGAATTTGTCAATTCATATGGAACTGCTGTTGGTATTTGTATTTGCTCATTTTCCTGACAGGATACCGTTGACATATTACAGATGATTCTGAGGCAGATTGTCCGACCTATTATGGGTTCGAGTCTGATGGAGTAGACTCGGGCTGTGGTTTGTTAGTAGAGCCACTAGACTTTGCTCTTCCTGAGTAGTGTAGCTTAGTTAGGTTTGCCTGGCCTACGAGCCAGCTAGTACTTTTTAGACTGTAGTAGTTTTTATATATTATGTGATTCTCTGGGTTGTTTGTGTATAGCTCTGGACTTGTGTGGATCTTGGACTTATTTCCTGTTCTCATCATTCGTATTTTCCTTTCCATACTATCTACCTTAGTTTTACATTTGTGATTGAGACTGTATTGCTATGTCACCTCCATTCGGAGTGTATATACTGTACAGGTACATTTATCTGTTTAGTTGTAGTATTTATAGATGACCTAGACAGCATTCTACCGCCGATGCTGCGGCGTAGGCTGGACGTAACCACGTACTTGTGCCCCTAATCAGGGTGCGGGTCGTGATACTCGTGTTCCTTTGTTCGGGTCTGGATGCCATTGACTTCAGTTGGATCGTATCCGGCCAGTATTCGTGTCCAAGGTTATGGATTCGTGTTTTGCCACTCTTATTTCGGTATGTGTGTATTTGAAAGATGGGTTCCATACAGAGTTCTTCATGGTAGAAGTGCACTTGATTATAGTCTATTGTTTGCATTAGATTTCTATTTGGTTCCTATATTTGATTTGTATATTCTTTCATTCAATTTGTATATTTTGATTTGGTTGAAGAGAATTATTTAATTTGATTTCTATAAATATAATTTATGCATGATTCTTTTGATTGGTTTTGATGGGGTTTAATTGTGTGTGTTCTGTCTCGTTCCATTGTGAGTACTGTGGGTTGTAGCCGTTGGCATTCTATTCAAATTTGATATGTGTTATAGTTATTTTATGTAGGTAAGGAGTTGGTTATGTGGTTATTGTTACTAATAAATGCCAGGTTCTGGGTGAACTTAAATTATGAATTGTGTGGAGTTGGACTGAGCCTTATTGGCAAAAAGGAACATTGGAATTGGGCTTGGGCGGGAGCAATTGGGTTAGGTGTGATGTCAGGTTTATTAGCATTGAGTTTGAAAGTATTATTTTGGGCCTGGCTAGCCTAAGCCAGGAAAAGAAATTTGAAGTTGAGTTGTGGTGTTGAATTTGTTCATATGGGCTATAATACGTTAGCCTTTAAATCTACTTTTGATATATTATTAAGTTAAAATTTTAGTAGTAAATATTTTAATATATTAGTATCCTAAAATGTTATTTTACTAATAGTTGTATTTACCAAACTAAATCCTAATTCGTCATGATAGTATGGTTTTGTTACATATAATTATTTCCTATTAGAGAATATAGATTTGTTAAGTATTTGGTTATATATATATATATATTTGGTTATATATATATATATATATATATATATATATATATATATATATATATATATATATATATATATATATATATATATAAAGCTAATTGGTATACATAGTTAGCTTATTAGTGGGTTTGGCCTATTAGCTAATTAGCAGTACATAGCTAATGCTTATTATTAAAGCCTAACCAACTTGCACCTTCAGGTGGGCTTACAGCTTTACTTCCTTTTTCCGATCACCCTGAGCAAGGCAAGTATATTCTATGGTTCACGTTCATTTACATTCATATCATGTACACTCTTGTGACACGATATGACACGTTATCCTGTACTCTTGTACTTTCATGTCTTGTACTTACTTGTGTCTGGGAGGGGAAATACTACAGGTGTGTGACCAAACCCAAACAAAATTCATGTGAATAGCTTAGGCCTCGCACTATGCACACGGGCCCCAAGTCGTACCATTGTTCATGTGCCATGTACTACCCAAGCCGGTCATACATCCTGGATGTATTTCAAATAATACACATGTTAGGTTCCCTTGTTTATTTCATGTTCAGGTCATTTTATGTTCCCTGTGTTTCATGTTCCTTGTGATTCCTGTATTTATTTTCAATACTCATTTCATGTACTTTACTTTTCTTGTACCTTGTACTCTTTTCATACCATGTGGTACTTGTTCATTACCTAGATATACTTCGCTCCGCTCCTGATTGGATATGTTGCAGGTTAGATGGAGGCCTTGTGTGACACATACTACGGACATGAGCCTGGAGGTATAGTGGAGCCAGCTGGAGTTGCTCTGGACTTAGAGGCCGAGGAGGCCTAGATATCTCTCCCGTTTAGATGTTTTTTCATTTCTTGTATTTGAGACTCAGACATTACTTTTACCTTACCATTTCTGGATGAATGTAATAAGTGACAAATCATGTACTCTGACTCTCAGAACGTTTATAGATGCTGTGATTGTACATATTCATATTTTCCTTGTAGTTTTCCTAGATTGGTACAGCTTACTTCTTCGTGTCTAACGACGAAGGCTGGGCATTGTAAAACCCCTAATTTTTCTACTATATTTTTTATTAAATTTGGTACTGATTTAAATTTTTGTATTGTACGTCGTATAGTCGTATTATACGTCGCGCACGAAATTTTATTTTTCGAGTTTGCTCTGCAAAACCCCTTAATTTTCTACTATTTTTTTATTATTAAATTTGGTACTGATTTAAATTTTTGTATTGTACGTCGTATAGTCGTATTATACGTCGCGCACGAAATTTTATTTTTTTCGAATTTGCTCGACGAGTACGATTATATGCGAGCATACATATTTTTGAAAAATACTTTTCTTCTATTTTTATTGTTTCAAAATATTATACATAATAATTATTTAGCGATTGTACCAAAATTTTCAAGTTCATTATTTTATTTATTTTATTTACACAAAGGCTTTCATTTATACAGTTATTAATAATAAATAATATTTTTAGTACGTACATATATTGCATAAATATTTTATTAGTGTAATTTTCGAAATTATTAATATTAATATTTTATTATTCAAAAAGATATTTAAAAATATTTATTATTCTCGAAATTATTATTATTGGTATTTTGAAAAATATAATTCGGAGCTATTGTGGCCATTTAAATCTTGATTAAATTTTTGGATTTATTTAAATAGATTAAATTAATATCTATATATGGAATTTGAATTATGTTGTTGATTTTAAACTAAAGCATAAAATTTATTTGATTTAAAATTAGATTTTGATTTGGATTGGATTTGTATTTATTTAATTAATTTAAATTTATAGATTGAATTATCTATTAGAATTTGAAATAAATCATAATCCTATCCAATTGGAAATTCCCACATCCTATAAATAGGCAGGTACTCATCCATGTATTTCAATCCTCCACAAATTCTTCTCCACCCATAAATGTCGTGCATCGTGTCGGTGTCCAAATCTCTTATTCCATCTTTACACATACAAATACATCATCTTCTTCGTGTCGGACAAATCCCGACACAGTCAAAATCTATTACTCTAGCTATTCCCCGACCACCACTAACACATCACCATCTTTCCACCCGCACTCTCATCCCTGGTCGCCACCTGGCCTTGCTGACCGAACCCAGACCCAACGAGACCCAGCTTTCTTCCTCGGCTTCCTTCATTGGTGCCACCACCACTCCATCCTCATCAACATTAACCGCAGCCCCCGTCCCCGACCACCGCCACAGTATACTACCACCCGACTTCCCGAAAAAGACTTCCCGATCTTCGCTCACCCCGACCATCACCAACAGCGTTGGCATCACCACCTCCGCCACAACGAAACCACCCTGCGACCACCCATATTAGCCCCCGCCAACCACCAGCCCACCATCTCCTTCACCCACCGTTTCAACCCCACACCCGGCCAACCCCGGCCAGTGGTCGCCCCGTCGAAACACCCTCAGCCACCACCACTATCAAACCCAAGACAAAAGGAAAACCAAAAACAAACACCACCAAGTCTTACCTCCGTCGAAGTCGCGCCCGACCGTCGCTCCGACCTCCGCACAGTAACACCCCCGTCACCGGCCGACTTTCCGCTGCTCCGTCGTTCCTCAGCCTCTTCTCTGATCTCCGCTCGCCGGCCACCCTCACTCCAGTGCCACGTCCCAGAGCCATGGCCGCCCTCTTCGACCCCTCGCTCCCCTCCGTTCGCCGTAGCCAGCCTCCCAACGACCAACCGCTGGCCGCCCCTTCCCAGCGACGTCGGCGGAGCCTTTTCCGGACCCGCCGCCTCCGCCAAAACCCCCTTCGGAGAAACCCCCTCTCGACCAACTCCCGTGGCCAGCGCCTTTGCGCGGGGACCACCAGCCGTGCTCCGCCTAGATCCGACCGCCTGACCGCTCCTCTCCGCCTCGCTCACCCATCCCGGCTGATCTCCGCCGCCCACGCCTACAAAAACCCCGCGCCGCCGAACAAGAAGCTCCGGCAAAACCCCATCCTCTCCACCTCACTCCAGCATAGCCCCGCCGACTTCGCCCCTTTCCTTCCATCTGCTCCACCGAGCCTCCGATCCGCCTCTTCGCCGAGACCCCCGACCGCTCTCCTCCTTCCCATCCTCCGCAGCGTCCGCGCCTCGCCGCCCCGAGCTCATCCGCTCTCTCTTTCCTTCCTCTTCAACTTTTCCCCTTTTATTTTGTATTTGCTGTAGCTTTTCTTCTCTTTCATTTCTTATTTTGTTTGTATAGGAACAACATTTTGTTAAAGACAACCTTTCTCCTTTTATTTTGTGTTTGCTGAAGCTGTTGTTAAAGACATCACCTTCTCGATTTTTACTCTCCTTCAATTTTTGTTTTCATTATTTAATGTATAATATACGAAAAGAAATAGTTAGTGCTCACAACATACCTTTTAGTAATAGTGTTATTATTTTATTGAATCTTATAATGAAGGCACTCAGTTCTTATATATTTACTATTAGCACTATTAGTATTAATCTTGTTATTATTTTTATTAATGATATACAGTAAAAATATTATGATATTTCTACTAATTATATGGTTGTTGTTAATTTATTATAGTTATTATTATCACTTATTTTATTGTATTTATTACCATTATTAGTGTCATTTGTTTTACTATTGTTATAAAATATATAATTAATATTTTCAAAATTTCTTAGTGATGGATTATTATTTCGAGCTTGGCCGTATGCCTACATGTAACTTTAAACTAGACTTCAAAGGATAAAGTATATTATTATATTATTTTTATATGTTCCAAAAAAAAAAATTTGTATTTTGATTAAATCGTATTTTTAGCGCTAAAATAAATTTTTATAACTTTCTAAGTATTTTCACAAACTATTTTCCCGAATTTCCAAGTATTCATCTAGGATTATTTTTACAAGCAGAATATAGTTTCTAATATTATAAGAAATTTTAAAAAGTTTTTAAATGCAATAAATATTTTCTAGAAATATTTATAAACTTTTGTTTGTACCCAATGTCTCTTCGATTATAATCTTGACTAAATCAATTCCCTCATATCTTCTTACAATCTCGAACTTTTCTATATCGTCCCTAGCTAATTTGGCTATTCCAAAATTATTGGCACGGGTCGTGCCACCATCAGAGGCTCCTTTGCATCGTTGTTGCACCGAAGTCGATATTGTGCCGTATTTTTTACCATACCAGGCAGCTCACCAGGCGTCACAACAGGCAAGATACCTTGCCATCTTGTACTTATATTTGATTCATGATATTTTATATGTTGCTAGTGTTTTTACATTAGTAAGAGTATGTCCAAGTATGACTTGGGTGTCATCGATTTGTATATCGATGTTTGTGTGTGTGCGTGTGTGTGTGGACCATATGTGGTAGCGGACTTTCCCGATGTGTTGAAGTTGTGTTTCATAACTTCTTTGACTTGTTGACACGTCTCATACACGACACATGAGTGAGGATCATAGAGTCGGCACGAACCTATGTATTCGACTTGCTACCGATACGGGCGGTTCGTGTGTCGGTTCATTTATGGATTAGCGGAGTCTAGATAGCGACTTGCATAGAGATATGGATCGCCAAGACATGGATATGACTTGTGTGATACATGGGCGGAGAAAACTACTGGGACGTATGAGCTATCCCACAGCCTTCTAGATTGCCCGGTTATGGGTTATGGTTTCCCTGTTATGGGTGTGTCGCTAGAGGATATATCCATTGCACGGCCCTGACCTCGACGCAGATAAGGTCAGGAGGTATGCTAGCGATACAAAGTATGAACTAGGGGATATATCCATTGCACGGCCCTGACCACGTCGTCAGATACGGTCAGAGACGTATACTAGTTCATGCGAAAGCCTCTAGTGGATGCTATGCTTTATTCCTACCCACTTATACGTTCCAGTATAGTTTTCGACTTGTATTACACCTAGATGGTTAGGTTCCATTGTGTTGGAGCATGTGGTCTTTTCTTTATCATGTATCATTTACAGTTCATCATGGTATTGTTTTTATGTATCTTGTTACGTCCCTCTGAGGACCTGGTTTTTCTCCAGGTGTGTGTTCATATTTTCCGCAGGTATCCTAGCCAAGGCCGTGGTCTTCTCCATTCTTCCGAAGACGATTGCGCTTGGTTCGTCTTTCCATTATTCGATTCATGTACATTTCTTTCATTGTGATAGTTGGTAGTGGACTTTGTCTCCGCCCAATGATTGTATCATAAATATTCGAGTTGATATTTATATTATTATTGTGGATGAGATTAGTTTGTCTTGGATTACTATATTTTACAGCTTATGTATTCATACGAGACCTATGTACTTCGTATGAATACAGCTGGCATGTCTACGTTCCTAGTCCTACGTATTTTGGGACTGGGGCGTTACATGTTTTTGTGGTGGCCCATGCAGGTCAAGATAAATTGTTTGGTTACTTTACCGTACCAAGCAAGCCTGCGTATAGGATTAGAAGTCTAGGTTCTCATCCACATACTTGACCTCTTTCCTTGATTTATCTACCGTTTGACCCATCAATTGCATCTTGCTTGATTCCCTCCATCCCTATTCTTATCTTCCCTTCGTGCTTGCTAAAGATTGACCCTACTAGTTAATTGTCCCAAAACACCATTAGTTTAATTCTTTAAGTTGGGTAGAATACCTTATGAACTAGCAACCCCTTTGACCTAGTGACCTATATTAGCAAGCTTATCCTAGAATCTAGAGGACCTAACCCGTCTAGCCAACCAAGGACTTGGACAAGAAGACTATAGGACGACTGTATGACTTAGAATCATTCTACCTTCTTTAAATCTTAATCTCTCGTGCCTATGTATTTATCGTTTTGACTAATGATGCTAATGTAGCCTACTTTTGCAAGCTTATTCTTTATCGAGTTTGTTTATGACAAATGCTATTGAGCGCTCACTAGCCTATTGTCTATTCAGAACCGGTGCATAATGGTCTGATCAACCAAGTGCACTTTGGTTCGCCTTTGTCTATTACTCTACGTGGATGGGGACATAATTAAACTTCGCCCTTACAATCCCATCCACGACTGCCTTGACAATTCTTTTGAAATTATTCGATCGTCTTTGAATCACGTATTCGTATTCGATAAACGCCTCCTTTTGAACTCTATATTGCTTTCGTCTTCACCCATTTTAGGAGGACGAAAGCGTTATACTAGAACTTCCTCTAGCCATCCTATCGATTATGACCATATCGTATTATTTTTCTATGATCTAGATCGCAATTTCATACGGCAAGATTTTTGTTATTGATTGTTCCTCATCGATACCCCCTTGTGTCTTCTCACCCCCCTCCTAATTCTTAATTTCGAGGACGAAATTCTTTTAAGTTGGGTAGGATGTAAAACCCCTAAATTTTCTACTATTTTTTTATTATTAAATTTGGTACTGATTTAAATTTTTGTATTGTACGTCGTATAGTAGTATTATACGTCGCGCACGAAATTTTATTTTTTTCGAATTTGCTCGACGAGTATGATTATGTGCGAGCGTACATATTTTTGAAAAATACTTTTCTTCTATTTTTATTGTTTCAAAATATTATACATAATAATTATTTAGCGATTGTACCAAAATTTTCAAGTTCATTATTTTATTTATTTTATTTACACAAAGGCTTTCATTTATACAGTTATTAATAATAAATAATATTTTTAGTGCGTACATATATTATATAAATATTTTATTAGTGTAATTTTCAAAATTATTAATATTAATATTTTATTATTCAAAAAGATATTTAAAAATATTTATTATTTTCGAAATTATTATTATTGGTATTTTGAAAAATATAATTCGGAGCTATTATGGCCATTTAAATCTTGATTAAATTTTTGGATTTATTTAAATAGATTAAATTAATATCTATATATGGAATTTCAATTATGTTGTTGATTTTAAACTAAAGCATAAAATTTATTTGATTTAAAATTAGATTTTGATTTGGATTGGATTTGGATTTATTTAATTAATTTAAATTTATAGATTGAATTATCTATTGGAATTTGAAATAAATCATAATCCTATCCAATTGGAAATTCCCACATCCTATAAATAGGCAGGTACTCATCCATGTATTTCTATCCTCTACAAATTCTTCTCCACCCATAAATGTCGTGCATCGTGTCGGTGTCCAAATCTCTTATTCCATCTTTACACATACAAATACATCATCTTCTTCGTGTCGGACAAACCCCGACACAGTCAAAATCTATTACTCTAGCTATTCCCCGACCACCACTAACACATCACCATCTTCCCACCCGCACTCTCATCCCTGGTCGCCACCTGGCCTTGTCGACCGAACCCAGACCCAACGAGACCCAGCTTTCTTTCTCGGCTTCCTTCATTGGTGCCACCACCACTCCATCCTCATCAACATTAACCACAGCCCCCGTCCCCGACCACCGCCACAGTATACTACCACCCGACTTCTCGAAAAAGACTTCCCGATCTTCGCTCACCCCGACCATCACCAACAGCGTTGGCATCACCACCTCCGCCACAACGAAACCACCCTGCGACCACCCATATTAGCCCCCGCCAACCACCAGCCCACCATCTCCTTCACCCACTGTTTCAACCCCACACCCGGCCAACCCCGGCCAGTGGTTGCCCCGTCGAAACACCCTCAGCCACCACCACCATCAAACCCAAGACAAAAGGAAAACCAAAAACAAACACCACCAAGTCTTACCTCCGTCGAAGTCGCGCCCGACCGTCGCTCCGACCTTCGCGCAGTAACACCCCCGTCCCCGACCGACTTTTCGCTGCTCCGTCGTTCCTCAGCCTCTTTTCTGATCTCCGCTCGCCGGCCACCCTCACTCCAGTGCCACGTCCCAGAGCCATGGCCGCCCTCTTTGACCCCTCGCTCCCCTCCGTTCGTCGTAGCCAGCCTCCCAACGACTAACCGCTGGCCGCCCCTTCCCAGCGACGTCGGCGGACCCTTTTCCAGACCCGCCGCCTCCGCCGAAACCCCCTTCGGAGAAACCCCCTCTCGACCAACTCCCGTGGCCAGCGCCTCCGCACGGGGACCACCAGCCGTGCTCCGCCTAGATCCGACCGCCTGACCGCTCCTCTCTGCCTCGCTCACCCATCCCGGCTGATCTCCGCCGCCCACGCCTACAAAAACCCTGCGCCGCTGAACAAGAAGCTCCGACAAAACCCTATCCTCTCCATCTCACTCCGGCACAGCCCCGCCGAGTTCGCCCATTTCCTTCCATCTGCTCCACCGAGCCTCCGATCCGCCTCTTCGCCGAGACCCCCGACCGCTCTCCTCCTTCCCGTCCTCCGCAGCGTCCGTGCCTCGCCGCCCCGAGCTCATCCGCTCTCTCTTTCCTTCCTCTTCAACTTTTCCCCTTTTATTTTGTATTTGCTGTAGCTTTTCTTCTCTTTCATTTCTTATTTTGTTTGTATAGGAACAACATGTTGTTAAAGACCACCTTTCTCCTTTTATTTTGTATTTGCTGAAGCTGTTGTTAAAGACATCACCTTCTCGATTTTTACTCTCCTTCAATTTTTGTTTTCATTATTTAATGTATAATATACGAAAAGAAATAGTTAGTGCTCACAACATACCTTTTAGTAATAGTGTTATTATTTTATTGAATCTTATAATGAAGGCACTCACTTCTTATATATTTACTATTAGCACTATTAGTATTAATCTTGTTATTATTTTTATTAATGATATACAGTAAAAATATTATGATGTTTCTACTAATTATATGGTTGTTGTTAATTTATTATAGTTATTATTATCACTTATTTTATTGTATTTATTACCATTATTAGTGTCATTTGTTTTACTATTGTTATAAAATATATAATTAATATTTTCAAAATTTCTTAGTGATGGATTATTATTTCGAGCTTGGCCGTATGCCTACATGTAACTTTAAACTAGACTTCAAAGGATAAAGTATATTATTATATTATTTTTATATGTTCCAAAAAAAAAATTTGTATTTTGATTAAATCATATTTTTAGCGCTAAAATAAATTTTTATAACTTTCTAAGTATTTTCACAAACTATTTTCCCGAATTTCCAAGTATTCATCTAGGATTATTTTTACAAGCAGAATATAGTTTCTAATATTATAAGAAATTTTAAATAGTTTTTAAATGCTATAAATATTTTCTAGAAATATTTATAAACTTTTGTTTGTACCCAATGTCTCTTCGATTATAATCTTGACTAAATCAATTCCCTCATATCTTCTTACAATCTTGAACTTTTCTATATCGTCCCTAGCTAATTTGGCTATTCCGAAATCATTGGCACGGGTCGTGCCACCATCAGAGGCTCCTTTGCATCGTTGTTGCACCGAAGTCGATATTGTGCCGTATTTTTTACCATACCAGGCAGCTCACCAGGCGTCACAACAGGCAAGATACCTTGCCATCTTGTACTTATATTTGATTCATGATATTTTATATGTTGCTAGTGTTTTTACATTAGTAAGAGTATGTCCAAGTATGACTTGGGTGTCATCGATATGTATATCGATGTTTGTGTGTGTGTGTGCGTGTGTGTGTGACCATATGTGGTAGCGGACTTTCCCGATGTGTTGAAGTTGTGTTTCATAACTTCTTTGACTTGTTGACACGTCTCATACACGACACATGAGTGAGGATCATAGAGTCGGCACGAACCTACGTATTCGACTTACTACCGATACGGGCAGTTCGTGTGTCGGTTTATTTATGGATTAGCGGAGTCTAGATAGCGACTTGCATAGAGATATGGATCGCCAAGACATGGATATGACTTGTGTGATACATGGGCGGGGAAAACTACTGGGACGTATGAGCTATCCTACAGCCTTCTAAATTGCCCGGTTATGGGTTATGGTTTCCCTGTTATGGGTGTGTCGCTAGAGGATATATCCATTGCACGGCCCTGACCTCGACGTCAGATAAGGTCAGGAGGTATGCTAGCGATGCGAAGTATGAACTAGGGGATATATCCATTGCACGGCCCTGACCACGTCGTCAGATACGGTCAGAGACGTATACTAGTTCATGCGAAAGCCTCTAGTGGATGCTATGCTTTATTCCTACCCACTTATACGTTCCAGTATAGTTTTCGACTTGCATTACACCTAGATGGTTAGGTTCCATTGTGTTGGAGCATGTGGTCTTTTCTTTATCATGTATCATTTACAGTTCATCATGGTATTGTTTTTATGTATCTTGTCACGTCCCTCTGAGGACCTGGTTTTTCCCCAGGTGTGTGTTCATGTTTTCCGCAGGTATCCTAGCCAAGGCCGTGGTCTTCTCCATTCTTCCGAAGACGATTGCGCTTGGTTCGTCTTTCCATTATTCGACTCATGTACATTTCTTTCATTGTGATAGTTGGTAGTGGACTTTGTCTCCGCCCAACGATTGTATCATAAATATTCGAGTTGATATTTATATTATTATTGTGGATGAGATTAGTTTGTCTTGGATTACTGCATTTTACAGCTTATGTATTCATACGAGACCTATGTACTTCGTATGAATACAGCTGGCATGTCTACGTTCCTAGTCCTACGTATTTTGGGACTGGGGCGTTACATGCTCGACGAGTGCGAATATGTGCGAGCGTACATATTTTAGAAAAAATATTTTGTTCTATTTTTTTTAGTTTCAAATAATATAATAATTAGTTTTGCTATCATTTCTAAACTTGTTATTCTTACGTCATTTCTAAAAATTATTAAATATAAAATAATATTTTTGTATACTAGAAAAGCATAATTATGTAAAGAATATTTTTGCATACATATATTTCGTAATTATTTATTAGTCAATTTTAAATAAAAATATAATTTTAGAGATTTATTAATATTAATATTTTATTGTTCAAAAAGATATTTAAAAATATTTATTATTTTCGAAATTATTATTAATAGTATTTTGGAAAATATATTTGGAAGTTATTGTGGCCATTTAAATCGTGATTTAATTTTTGGATTTATTTAAATAGATATCCATATTTAGAATTTGATTTATCCCATTGATTTAAACCAAAAATTTAATTTGATTTAAATTAGATTTGATTTGGATTGGATTTATTGAATTAAATTAAATTATAGGATTATCTATTATGGGGAATTTAAATCATAATCCTTATCTTATTGGGAATTTCCAAGTCCTATAAATAGGCAGGTACTCCTCCAATTCGTTATTCATCCACAACAATTTTTTTTTCTTTTCCACCACAGAAGTGAGTGCATCGTGTCCATGATCGTATCTGTGTCCCATCCACTATGTGTTTCATAGTACAAATACAATACTCTACCCCGGGTCCAACAGATCCGAACGTCCGTCCCTGTCGTGTCAGACACACCCGACACGACTCATCCAAACTCAAAACTCTAATCCTAATCCTAACCTTCTGCTACTGTCCCGACTAAAACTCCTCGACCCAGCCACCCCGTTCCGACAGCACCCCCATCTCATCCCCGTCGACTCCACGACCACCCCCTCCAGACTCCCGGCCGCACCAACCAACCTGATTTCCCCGTCCCCGATCTCCCGGCCAGGTCGTACCACTAGCACAGCACCGTCTCGTCACCAGTCACCACCACCACCATCCAGACATCTCAGCCTACCACCGTCGCCACCACCACAGCCTACCACCGCCACCATCCCGATAATTCCAACAAAGAAAAGCAAAGAGAAACCCTAACCCTAGACTAATCTTGCCTGACCGCCACCGCCGGCGTAAGCAACCAGCGCCGCTGGTACACCCGCCGTCGTTCTGCGTACGTCGACCAGATCCGGCGACACGTAGATCCCGGCCTCACGCCTCCGCCGATCCGGCCACTGAGTCGCCGGATCATCCGCTTCTTCCGCCATCCTCCCTTCTCTCCGCCCCGTCGGCGCCCGACCAGCACGGCGGCAGCCTCCGCCGATTTTTCCCAAACCCCTTCCGCCATGCTCACCTGAACCCCCGCATCTCCGCCGTGCCCGCTCCCCGTTCTCCAGAAAACCCCCATCGCTGCCTCCGCTCCTCCGCGAGGCCGACGCCGTGCCAGCGCCTCTGCGCGCCGCCCCCATCTCGACGAATGCCGTGCGCCCTTCTTCCAGCCCTCTCCAGCCGTCGCTCCTGCCGTGCGCCTCCTCGCCCCCGTGGCCGACCGGCCGAATCCAGTCCCCAAAACCCTAACCGCCGTGGCGTGCGCCACCGGAAGCTCTACCGAACCAACGAAAGCGCCGACGAGCTTCGACCTCCGCGCCATCGAAACCCGCACCTAGCCTCCAGCCATCCCAGCGCCTCGCCGAGCCACCATGAGAACCCTATCGCCGCCCTTCTCCGCCTTCGTGTCCCTCTCCCTCTCTCTTCGTGTCCCTCTTCCGTTTTCTCTCTCTCTCTCTCCTCTTTTCATTAGATTATGATGAATGGTTTGGTTGCTGCTGATTTTTTTTTTGTATTTGTTTTTATTTTGTTTATTAATTTTTTAGTATAAGTTATTAATATTATTATTAGAATTATTAATAACATTAATACAGATTATTAGCACTATTTTTGTTGTGTTATTACTAACAATCATAATTAATATGTTATTGTTATTATTATTATTATTATTATTATTATTATTATTATTATCAAAATTTATTATTATTATCAATATTCATTAGTATTACTATTATTATTATTATTATTATTATTATTATTATTATTATTATTGTTATCCTCATTACTATTATTTGACATCTTCATTATTATTTAAAGATAGTTATTTTTATTATTATTCTCATTATTTTTATTATGATTATTGTTGTTGTTACTTGCAAAACTATTTATCTTCAAAATTGTAATATTTTATAAAATTTTTAGGAAAATATTATTCACCAAATTATGTTAAGAATTTCCAGTATATTATTTTGGCAAATAAAATATGTAGTTTCCTACTAAAATATTATTTTGACAAATTTAGGATTTTGGCCTAAAAACTATTTTTACTCAAGTATGTAGTATATAAAATATAAAATATTTTGGTAACAAATTACAGTTTTAAGTAATATAAATATTTATCTAAATATCTTTTGATTATCCTCCTGTCCGTGACAACAAATTCCGTTATTCCTATTCCTTCGCCTGTCCGAGACTACCTCATATCGACCCTAACTCAATTGACCCTTCTGGACCCAATGAACTATCCGTGCCACCATCCGAGGTCACCATGTATAGTTGTTGCACCGAAGTCGCAGTTCGCGCCACCTTGATCATCACAGCACACCAGGCGTCCTACCAGGCAAGACACCTTGCTTTTACTGTTTAATTCCTTGCTCAATATCATGCATGTTTTTTTACTTATTCTAGAAAATATAAATTCTACTTACAAATTATTATATTTTAGTTGCATATGGCTTAGAGTTAAGGAACCACCTTTGTTTGTGTCGCATTCATTGGCCCGACACTTGTGTATCATGAGTCACGAGTCTCATATAGATCTCGGACGTACGTATCGACTGGCCATCGGTGCGCACATGTCGTACGATAGGCAATAACTGCTAAATAGTTATGGTTGTCTAGAAGACTTAGTGACTTAGTAGTTATTAGGAATGTTGTGATGTGGATTCAGCACGAGTAGCGCATGGGGAGGGTAAAGATAGTTATTAGGCGCAGGGGCTTTCACACCTTTACTTTTCTCTAGATGCCATTTATGACTCAGTCGAGAGACTAGTGGCCGTGTATTTATTTACTTTTCTCTAGATGCCACTAGTGCCTTGGTTGAAACACAAATGTGCCGTGCATTTACTTTCCTCTAGCTGCCGTTAGTGACTCACCCAAGAGCAAGTGGCCGTGCATTTATTTTTCTCTGGATGCCCCTTAACTCTCGCTCGAGTGCTAATTGGCCATGCATTTACTTTTCTCTAGACGCCACTAGTGCCTTGGTTGAAACGCTAACGTGCCGTGTTTCTAGCTTCGGGAGCCCTTGTGTGGAACGTTGTCATCAAATTGCATTAACACATAGAATGGTTAAGGACCTTTAATTGTGTAGTCACATTTACTTTTATGTTGAGCTTTATTATTCAGTTAATGGCATGATATTATGTGTCTTGTTATGTCCCTCTGAGGACCTGGTTATCTCGCCAGGTGTGTGCTATTGTTTGTCGCAGGTGTTCTAGCTCTCGCCTTAATCATTGCTTCTCTACGAGGATGATTGCACTTGGATCATCTTCACTTCGCTCGCCAAAATCTTTCTTTTGTTATATATTTCTTTTCATCGTTGGTAGTGGATTTGTCTCTGCCCAACTGCATGTACCAAATGACATTTTCATGGTTGATTATATGATATCATTTATTCATATATTTTTGTGTGGATGAGATTAGTATGGTTCTACTGTATTTTACAGCTTATGTATTTATACGAGGCTTCCATATATTGGAGTATACTTCGTATGAATACAGCTGGCATGTCTACGTTCCTAGTCCTATGTATTTGGGACTGGGGCGTTACATGTATTTGTGGTAGCCCATGCAGGTCTAGATAAATTATTTGGTTACTTTACCGTACCAAGCAAGCCTGCGTATAGGATTAGAAGTCTAGGATCTCATCCTGACCTCTTTCCTTAATTTTATCTACCGTTTGACTCATCAATTGCATCTTGCTTGCTTCCTTACATCCCTATTCTTATCTTCCCTTCGTGCTTGCTAGAGATCGACCCTACTAGTTAGTTGTCCCCAAACACATTAGTTTAATTCTTTAAGTTGGGTAGAATACCTTATGAACTAGCAACCCCTTTAACCTAGTGACCTATATTAGCAAGCTTATTTAGATCCTAGAATCTAGAGGACCTAACCCGTCTAGCCAACCAAGGACTTGGACAAGAAGACTATAGGACGACTGTATGACTTAGAATCATTCTGCCTTCTTTTAATCTTAATCTCTCGTGCCTATGTTTTACCACCTTGACTAATGTTGCTACTATAATCTAGTTTTTGCAAACTCATCTATTTATCGAGTTTGTTCATGACATATGCTATTGAGCGCTCACTAGCCTATTGTCTAAATCAGAATCGGTGTATAATGGTCTGATCAACCAAGTGCACTTTGGTTCGCTTTTGTCTATTACTCTACGTGGATGGGGACATAATTAAACTTGGCCCTTACAATCCCATCCACGACTGCCTTGACAAATCCTTTGAAATTATTCGATCGTCTTTTGAATCACGTATTCGTATTCGATAACACCTCCTTCGAACTCTATATTGCTTCGCCCTCACCTATTTTAGGAGGACGAAAGCGTTATACTATCACTTCCTCTAGCTATCCTATCACCTATGACCATTATCACTCAATGTGACTTTATCATCGTCTTAAACGACTCGTTCCTTCCTCGACCCTAAACCTATTATTGTGACCACCTAATCACTTGGGTGATTACAATTAACCTTGTATTGGTGCTCCTAATCTAGATGACTAGTAACCCGTTTCTGCCCTATGACCCATATCTCCCAAACCCTAAATTATTCTCTTTATTCATTACTATTCTCAAATTCGTGATATCGTGATGTTATTGCCTTAACTAGCATATCCATGATTTATTTTCGAAAACACGATTTTCTAAAGCATGCTTGTGTTGAACATCGTTCCCTTACCTCGCTCAATGATTCGACTATGTTGCCTTATCGATATACCCATGTACCTTCTCAACCCCCTACTTATTTTAATTTCGAGGACGAAATTTTTTTAAGTTGGGTAGGATGTAAAACCCCTAATTTTTCTACTATATTTTTTTTATTAAATTTGGTACTGATTTAAATTTTTGTATTGTACGTCGTATAGTCGTATTATACGTCGCGCACGAAATTTTATTTTTCGAGTTTGCTCGACGAGTGCGAATATGTACGAGCGTACATATTTTAGAAAAATATTTTGTTCTATTTTTTTAGTTTCAAATAATATAATAATTAGTTTTTCTATCATTTCTAAACTTGTTATTCTTACGTCATTTCTAAAAATTATTAAATATAAAATAATATTTTTGTATACTAGAAAAGCATAATTATGTAAAGAATATTTTTGCATACATATATTTCATAATTATTTATTAGTCAATTTTAAATAAAAATATAATTTTAGAGATTTATTAATATTAATATTTTATTGTTCAAAAAGATATTTAAAAATATTTATTATTTTCAAAATTATTATTAATAGTATTTTGGAAAATATATTTGGAAGTTATTGTGGCCATTTAAATCGTGATTTGATTTTTGGATTTATTTAAATAGATATCCATATTTAGAATTTGATTTATCCCATTGATTTAAACCAAAAATTTAATTTGATTTAAATTAGATTTGATTTGGATTGGATTTATTGAATTCAATTAAATTATATGATTATCTATTATGGGGAATTTAAATCATAATCCTTATCTTTTTGGGAATTCCCACGTCCTATAAATAGGCAGGTACTCCTCCAATTCGTTATTCATCCACAATAATTTTTTTTTCTTTTCCACCACAGAAGTGAGTGCATCGTGTCCATGACCGTGTCCGTGAACCATCCACTATGTGTTTCATAGTACAAATACAATACTCTACCCCGGGTCCGACAGATCCGAACTCCGTCTCCGTCGTGTCAGACACACCCGACACGACTCATCCAAACTCAAAACTCTAATCCTAATCCTAACCCTCTGCTACCGTCCCGACTAAAACTCCTCGACCCAGCCAACACGTTCCGACAGCACCCCCATCTCATCCCCGTCGACTCTACGACCACCCCCTCTAGACTCCCGGCCGCACCAACCAACTCGATTTCCCCGTCCCTGATCTTCCGTCTAGGTCGTACCACCAGCACAGCATCATCTCGTCACCAGTCACCACCACCACCATCCAGACATCTCAGTCTACTACCGTCGCCACCACCACAGCCTACCACCGCCACCATCCCGATAATCCCAACAAAGAAAAGCAAAGAAAAACCCTAACCCTAGACTAACCTTGCCGGACCGCCACCGCCGACGTAAGCAACCAGCGTCGCTAGTACACCCCGCTGTCGTTCTGCGTGCATCGACCAGATCCGGCGATGCGTAGATCCCGGCCTTACGCCTCCTCCGATCCGGCCACTAAGCCGCCGGATCATCCGCTTCTTCTGCCATCCTCCCTTCTCTCGGCCCCGTCGGCGCCCGACCAGCGCGGCGGCAGCCCCCACCGATTTTTCCCAAACCCCCTCCGCCATGCTCGTCTGAACCCCGCATCTCCGCCGTGCCCGCTTCCCGTTCTCCGGAAAACCCCCATCGCTGCCTCCACTCCTCCGCGAGGCCGTCGCCGCGCCAGGGCCTCCGCGCGCCGCCTCCGTGCGTCGCCTCCATCCCGACGAACGCCGCGCGCCTCCTCGTCCTCGTGGCCGACCGGCCGAGTCCAGCCCCCAAAACCATAACCGCCGTGGCGTGCGCCACCGGAAGCTCCACTGAACCAACGAAAGCGCCGACGAGCTTCGACCTCCACGCCATCGAAACCCGCACCTAGCCTCCAGCCATCCCAGCGCCTCGCCGAGCCACTGTGAGAACCCTATCGCCGCCCTTCTCTGCCTTCGTGTCCCTCTCCCTCTCTCTTCGTGTCCCTCATCCGTTTTCTCACTCTCTCTCTCTCTCTCCTCTTTTCATTAGATTAGGATGAACGGTTTGGTTGCTGCTGATTTTTTTTTGTATTTGTTTTTATTTTGTTTATTAATTTTTTTAGTATAAGTTATTAATAATATTATTATTAGAATTATTAATAACATTAATACTGATTATTAGCACTATTTTTGTTTTGTTATTACTAACAATCATAATTAATATGTTATTGTTATTATTATTATTATTATTATTATTATTATTATTATTATTATTATTATTATTATTATTATTATTATGAAAATTTATTATTATTATCAATATTCATTAGTATTACTATTATTATTATTATTATTATTATTATTGTTATCCTCATTACTATTATTTGACATCTTCATTATTATTTAAAGATAGTTATTTTTATTATTATTCTCATTATTTTTATTACGATTATTGTTGTTGTTACTTGCAAAACTATTTATCTACAAAATTGTAATATTTTATAAAAAGTTTAGGAAAATATTATTCACCAAATTATGTTAAGAATTTCCAGTATATTATTTTGGCAAATAAAATATGTAGTTTCCTACTAAAACATTATTTTGACAAATTTAGGATTTTGGCCTAAAAACTATTTTTACTCAAGTATGTAGTATATAAAATATAAAATATTTTGGTAACAAATTGCAGTTTTAAGTAATATAAATATTTATCTAAATATCTTTTGATTATCCTCCTGTCCGTGACAACAAATTCCGTTATTCCTATTCCTTCGCCTGTCCGTGACTACCTCATATCGAACCTAACTCATTTGACCCTTCTGGACCCAATGAAACTGTCCGTGCCACCATCCGAGGTCACCATGTATAGTTGTTGCACCGAAGTCGCAGTTCGCGCCACCTTGATCATCGCAGCACACCAGGCATCCTACCAGGCAAGACACCTTGCCTTTACTGTTTAATTCCTTGCTCAATATCATGCATGTTTTTTTACTTATTCTAGAAAATATAAATTATACTTGAAAATTATTATATTTTAGTTGCATATGGCTTAGAGTTAAGGGACCACCTTTGTTTGTGTCGCATTCATTGGCCCGACACTTGTGTATCACGAGTCACGAGTCTCATATAGATCTCGGACGTACGTATCGACTGGCCATCGGTGCGCATATGCCGTGCGATAGGCAATAACTGCTAAATAGTTATGGTAGTCTAGAAGACGTAGAGACTTAGCAGTTATTAGGAATGTCGTGATGTGGATTCAGTACGAGTAGCGCATGGGGAGGGTGAAGATAGTTATTAGGCGCAGGGGCTTTCACACCTTTACTTTTCTCTAGATGCCGTTTGTGACTCAGTCGAGAGACTAGTGGCCGTGCATTTATTTACTTTTCTCTAGATGTCACTAGTGCCTCGGTTGAAACACAAATGTGCCGTGCATTTACTTTCCTCTAGCTGCCGTTAGTGACTCACCCAAGAGCTAGTGACCGTGCATTTATTTTTCTCTGGATGCCCCTTAGCTCTCGCTCGAGTGCTAATGGGCCGTGCATTTACTTTTCTCTAGACGCCACTAGTGCCTTGGTTGAAACGCTAACGTGCCGTGTTTCTAGCTTCGGGAGCCCTTGTGTGGAACGTTGTCTTCAAATTGCATTAACACATAGAATGGTTAAGGACCTTTAATTGTGTAGTCACATTTACTTTTATGTTGAGCTTTATTATTCAATTAATGGCATGATATTATGTGTCTTGTTATGTCCCTCTGAGGACCTGGTTATCTCGCCAGGTGTGTGCTATTGTTTGTCGCAGGTGTTCTAGCTCTCGCCTTGATCATTGCTTCTCTACGAGTATGATTGCACTTGGATCGTCTTCACTTTGCTCGCTAAAATCTTTCTTTTGTTATGTATTTCTTTTCATCGTTGGTAGTGGATTTGTCTCCGCCCAACTGCATGTACCAAATGACATTTTCATGGTTGATTATATGATATCATTTATTCATATATTTTTGTGTTGATGAGATTAGTATGGTTCTACTGCATTTTACAGCTGATGTATTTATACGAGGCTTCCATATATTAGAGTATACTTCGTATGAATACAGCTGGCATGTCTACGTTCCTAGTCCTACGTATTTGGGACTGGGGCATTACAGGCATGTCCGATTCGTGTCCGATTATTCGGGAGCGAGTCGTGACACATACTTACGTTCCTCTAATCAAGAACAAAAAGATAATCCTTTTACTACAGCTCCTGCTCCAAGTCCTCATGTCATCCTGGTTTTATCAGAATTAGGACCATCAAAGCAAACCTCAGGAGAAAAAAGGAAAACAAAAAGAAGTGAGGTTCGACAAGTCCTTGAAGAATTCTAATCCTCTTGGATTTGACAAGCCATCCAATTTTGATATACTAGCACAGCTTGCCAATACCCTAGCTCGACTATCCATATTCGAGTTACTCCCCCTCTCTAAAGATACATGGAAAGCAATGAGTGAGGAACTGTAGCATGCCGACTCATATTTGTCTCAAATAGCGGATCCTAATGATGACTCGGTGACTTTTCCTTGTTGTTATAGTGTATCGGAGAAGATTCCTAAATATTACTTCTACTCAATAGATATGTTTTTGAAGAACAACCGCCATGACAGATCCTTATACTATACGGGGTACGTCGGAGCTTATACGGTAGATCTTATTCAAATTGATCCGGGCTCATCTATTAATGTGATCCCTCGAAGTTTGCTTCAGGTGTTGGGAATACCAATGCACAAGTTTTTACTTAATTCCACTACCATTACTAGCTTCAATGCTGGACGAAATCATCCTCTGAGGAAAATCTGTCTCAAGTGTCGGATTAGAAATCTCCGGACTGAAGTCACATGTTATGTGATTGATGGCAATATCTCCTACAATGTTTTGTTAGGACGACCGTGGATACATGACAACCTTTTAGTACCATATACTCTTCATCAGTGCTTCCAATATGTGAACGAAGAAGCAGTAGTGTATACATAATTTGCAAACATAGATCATTTCAAGGGGTCAAGGTCTACTTCTCTGATACAACGCTGTATAAACATCTAGATCAGAGACCCTCCGATGATGAACCATCGTATCTGGTTATGGACCATGCAGTAGAGGCTAGGGATGAAATAGAGGAAGCATCTACCGATCAAACGGTAGAATAACCTCTCGCGATATACTTGAAAGGCCCTGTATGGATAGAGCCGGTTGAAAAGCCTTGGCAATATACTTGAAGGGTCTTGTATGGAAAGAGCCTGATAGAGTTTCACAGGAGACTCAGTCAGGGGGTAGTACACCTTTGGTTGCTGACATACGCAAGAGCAAAGCTAACATCAAGATAGAAAAACCTCTAGTAATTGATCCCAGGACAAAGAAAGAGGAACCATTGGTGATCAACCTGAGGGCTAAGAAGGAAGAACCATTTGTAGTTGATCTTTGTCAAAGCAAACGTCCAGTTCAACTGAATGAGCCCTTTGTAATCGATCTGATTCATGCTGCCATCGCTGCAGAAGCAAGTGTTGTAAATAAACCTCCGTGTATCAAACTTTCCGAGGATGTTTTCTCTGAAGAAGAAATTATGTATATATCTAATAAAAGAGGTTCTTCTTTTGATTATTTTGGTGTTCCTACGAGTGGATTAAGAATTGTCGACTCTTTATGTTCACTTATCATGGACACAAAGCTGTCAGTGCCTGTGTCTATTTCTTCTAGAGATAGTACTCCATGTCTATCATATGAAAATTCTTGTTTTGAAGCGCCGACTAGGTCAATTCTTGTTTTGAAGTACCTAAACCTGATTCTGGTAGAATGCAATTATATTGGTATACTCCTCAAGCAAATAATATCGATCAAAGAATGGGCTATGACTTAAATAGTCAGCAATGTCTCAACTTTGGTAAAGGTTGTCGCCTACCGTTGCGTATCCCAACTCCAAAAGGGAAACCGCAAGACTATTACCACCGTACTCGATCTGGACTAGGATATGTAACTCCTCTAACTACACCAGAAATTTCAGATAAAGAAGTCAACAATACATGTTCTCATTCATATGATTCTTCATTGTTGGATTTAGATCATAGTGTGGGAGCAGTACTTAAAGATGTATTTTCTGCTTATTTGATATTTGGTAATCAAACAGAGGATGATGATCTTTCTGTGGAACCTTTTGAAGTTGAACCCTGGGCTCAACAGCTTGACACCCAATAGGAAATGAGATTTGAACAGCGAGAACCTCCTACTGAAGATAAAGTTGTTGAAGTTAATGTAAGTGATTCAGAATCGTCTAAACCGATATTTATCATCAAAAGTTTATCTGATGAAGATAAACATTCACTCCTTGAGCTTATAAAAGAATATATAAATGTGTTTGTTTGGAGTTATGATGATATGTCTAGGCTTGATACATAGATAACAATGCATCATCTTAATATAATTCCTAATGCCAAACCAGTAAAACAACGACAATGACGGTTCCGTCCAGATATGATGAAGGCTATTGTAACTGAGGTAAAAAAAAACTCATAGATAGTGGCTTTCTCTAAGAAGAACAACATCCTAACTTGGTTGCTAATAATGTCCCGGTAAGAAAAATAGAAAGATTAGGATATGCATCTATTATCGGGACCTTAACCAAGCTTGTCCAAAGGATGAGTTTCCTCTTCCAATCACAGATGTTATGATCGATAACACTTGCGGTTTCGAACGTATGTCTTTCAGGATGGATTCTCCGATTATAATCAAATTAAAATATTTTTAGCTACTTGCGGTTTCGAACACCGTTGGGGGTATAATGCTATACGGTGATACCCTTTGGTTTAAAAAAATATCGGAGCTACATATCAACGTGCCATGAACATAATTTTTTATAAATATTTGCAAAAAATGATGGAATGCTACGTCAACGATAATGCAGTTAAAAGTCGCTCAAAGGGCGATGACCTTCAAGATTTGAGAATGACGTTCGAATTGATGAGTGGGCACCAACTCAAGATGAATCCTACAAAGTCATTATTAGAAGTCTCCAACGACAAATTTCTTAGATTTTTTATAACCTCAAAGGGAATACATATGTAGGAACAAAATCGTAAAGCAGAATACTCTAGAGGGGGGTGAATAGAGTAGGTAGTAGAATATTGCTAAATAAAAACTTGTTAGCAGTTAGATCACAGATATAATAATAATCACAAAAGTAAATGACAGAAATTAAAAGTGATCAGAAGGCAAACGCAAACACCGAGATTTATACTGGTTTTCCTCTTGTGAGGACTAGTCCAGTCGGAAGAACTCTAGCTTCCAGTTGAATCCACTATTGGAAAATCCTGTAAGTTTTCATAAGAAGTCCTTGCAACTTCTACAGACGCGAGCTTTGATACGAAGAACTCGACCAACTTCAATTGTGAAGAGTTGAATCTTCTATCAAGCCTCTGATTACAATCGCTCTGAAACTTCTAGACCGTACGGCACTGGCAAATCGACTAGAGGATTGTAACTGGCTTGGGATTTGAAAATGACAGCTTTTAGAACTCTTTGGAAGAATGAAAGCTTAGGAAGAGAAGAGATTGAAAGTGAATTGGTGTTCTGAAATGACTATTTATAGTTTTTCTAAAGACAGAACTCTGACAGAATTCAGACAGAATTTGGACAGAACTCTTTGTAACAAACCTCAACTGAAGGATCACCAAGTTCAAAAACCCAACATTCACTAACGTTCCAAATGGCCGCACTCTGGCCGAACTCTGACCGAGTTCGCCTGGGGTTCTGCCAGTTCATTTTTGGAGAAAATAAATTTTGGTTTTTTGAAAAAAATCCTTCAGAAGCTTTTTGTAACAAGAATATTTTTCAAAAACGTAGGTCATTTGTAAAAGGATATAATGGTTTTGAAAAACGTTTTAGGATAGCCTATTTGCCAGTACGACTCGGTGTACAATGTATTTCTAGACTCAATAAAATAAAAAATTACATAGCATAACAAGAACTACATTCTGAATGGCAAACAGCTTCGAAACAACTTCGGTCTTGAACATAGTAAATATCCATTGTTGAGCAGTGTCCAAAACGTCGTAGGTAAACATCTGAGTTGACTTACAATTATTTCGAGACAGAGTTTGATCAATTATTAAAATCAGGTTTGACTATGACCAATGGGCCAACAATCTCCCCCATTTTGATAATTGACAAACCTTGCTGATATAACATCTAAGCTGGAATCAATTCAAAATAGTAATTAATTCAAAAAATGTTAGATCCTTATTTCTCCCCCGTTGTGACTTAGCTAAATAATTGCAAAAGAGAAAGCTCTCCCGCAATCAATGCATAAGTAACATACAGTGAAGAAACACAATAGAAATAGATAATGATGACAGGTATAAACAGTAAATATAGTAAGAGAAACAGATAGACTATAGAACAACACAGGCATGTATTTGTCACAGGCAGTATTTAATAAAGTGCGAGAATAATACTGAAACAAATAAAGTGCTGAAAAATAGACTAAGATGCCAAAACTGAGGCTTAAACAAAACCATGTCTATGAATAGTCACAAAATAAAGAAAAGTACTGATAATAAAAAATAAGAGTACTGATAAAATCTTGGAATGTGGGAGCATTTCCAAGTAAACATAAGAAAAAAGTAATAGTCTCAATATCTAACGTCTCAAAAATCATCATCATCCTCATCATTAACGTCATCAGCTGCAGCTCCAGCATGTCCAGAAGGACCAGCTCTAGAAGTACCAGCGCCAGAAGTGTGAGGAGTGGCACCAGCGGTACGATACCAATCATAGGCGTTCCCTGGCAGGAACAGAGAGTGGACCGCCTCGTCGTCAATACGGTAGCCAGAAACAGAAGGGTCTCGAGGTAGAGAGCTAGCAGAATGACCCGTCTGCGCAAACCTCAGATCGACGAATGAGTTGGCAATCGCTTGGAACCGAGTCACATCACGGAACTCGTGTTCCCTAGAGGTCTCAACATAAAAAGACTACAGATCTGATAAGTGCTGATGGATACCCTCAAATGTCATAGGGTAAGAATGAGGAGGAACAGGTGCTATGGGAGCTGTAGGAGTAGGTGCAGGAGGAGTAGGTACAGTAGGTAGAGGAACAGCGATAATGCTGCGACGAGAGAGTTTGAGAAACTTGGGCTCGGGGTCAATAACACAAGTAGATAGATCAATATCAAATCTCTGAAAGATACGTGGAATAAGCATCGCATAAGATAGGTTACGGTCTCTTCCGCGACATCTACCCATCATCTGGATGATAGTCTTAGGGGCAGAAAATGGAATCCCCTTAAGAATATGATAAAGAGCAGAAAGCTCAAGTGCAGTGACATCATCTTTAGAAGTGGATTTTGGAAGTAAGGTGGAATAGATGATGCGATGTAATTCGTAGCTAAACAAGTTCAAGTTATTAGCCTTGAACTTTCTAGGACGAGCACGTACGGGTGCACAAAGCTCATTCTTAAAACTAACGAGTGTCGTGCCATCGGAGAAATCAAAATCAGTAATTTCATCGAGCGAGGCACCTTCGTTTGGGATACCAAGGATTTTTGCTAACGTTTCACCAGTGAATTCGATATCAATTCCTCCGACATGTGTCCTCGCGGTAAAAGTGTCTAACACGAAATTACAATAGAATAATCTAATGGCATTAGTGGCAATGGGAAATTGTAAGGTGACAAAATGTTGTAACCCTAATGCCTCAAAGTAAGGGCGATGATCCGGAAAGACAGTCCATTTAATCGGCGATCCGGTGCAAATAGTACACATGATAAAATTGGCATACCACAATAAAGCTTGATCTGAAGTTTTAAAGTAAAACTCATCCGACACACCATCGGCCGATTGGACCGGAGAAAAAAGGTAATCCGTATGCAGATCTGAAGACGATGCCTCTTCACTGGCATTGGTCTTCTTTCTCTTGAAGGGATTGAACCTAGGCATTTTTTTCTAAAATTTTCTAGAAACCCTAAGTATTGAAAAGTGGTGGAGAGAAGGGATTATACCTTCCAAGAATTGGATATGTTGTAGAAGATGACGTTCTCCGCACGAATCCAAAGTTTGGACGAGAAACTCCACACGGATTGGAAGAACAAGCATGGAGAAGAAGCTAGGGTTTCGGAGGCACGCTGCTGCTGTTATGAGGATGTGGGAAGAATGAAGAAGAAGGAAGCCTCGGGTTTGTGCTGGTACATATATATATCCAGTCGAACTCTGGCTGAATTCGGACCGAACTCGGACCGAATTCGCCAAGGGTTGCCTGGCTATATATATATATAAAAAAATCAAATGAGGCCACATTCTTTTTCATTAATTCGTTTCAAATGTTTAATTCAAAGTTTAGTAATTTTAAATCTTAAAATAATATAATTAATATTATTTTATAAATTAATATTCTTTACTCAGCATCTGTCTCAGATTAGCTGCAGGAGTACTGTCCCAGCTAACGGAGATTCACCGGAGAACTCTTAAGTACCGCTTCGCTTCGACCGTAGTCGTGGTGACAGACAGACTCTTTTTGGGCTTGTCTCGAAAAACACTTTTTGAGTATCGAATAAATTAATTAATAAAACAAAATTAATTAATATTATTGACATCTAAAATGCCTAATTCTCGACGTAAATAATTGAAACGATCTTCTGCTAAAGATTTTGTGAGTATGTCAGCTAATTGATTCTGTGTGTCTATGTATACAAGGTCTATATCTCCATTTTGTTGATGATCTCTAAGAAAGTGATGTCGAATCTCGATATGTTTAGTACGAGAATAACATACTGGATTCTTAGTCAAATTAATAGAACTAGTATTGTCACAGAAAATGGGTATGTGTGAAAAATGCAATCCATAGTCTTCTAAGGTTTGTTTCATCCACAAAATTTGTGCACAACAACGTCCTACGGCGATATACTCAGCCTCGGTTGTTGATAATGCAACAGAATTTTGTTTTTACTAAACCAAGAGACTAGAGCTTTTTCTAGGAAATGACATATGCCGCTAGTGCTTTTTCTATCTACTTTACATCCGGCAAAATCAGCATCGGAATAACCGGTCAGGTCAAACGATGTAGTTTTGGGATACCATAAGCCGACAGAAGAATTGCCTTTAAGGTATCGGAAGATACGCTTAACTGCACACAAATGTGATTCCTTAGGATTAGCTTGAAAACCAGCACATAAGCAAACACTAAACATTATGTCTGGTCGACTAGCAGTTAAATACAGTAAGCTACCGATCATACCTCGATACTTACGTATGTTGACGGGTTTGCCTTGTTCATCAATATCAAGCTTGGTTGAAGTCGCCATTGGAGTACTAAGTGGTTTTGATGCTTCCATGTCGAACTTCTTTAATAGATCCTTTGTGTACTTTACTTGATTTATGAATGTCCCATTGTTGGTTTGTTTGATTTACAGTCCGAGAAAGAATTTCAGCTCTTCTATTATGCTCATCTCAAACTCATTTTACATACACTTAGAAAATTCTTGACAAAGAGATTCATCAGTAGATCCAAAGATAATATCATCTACATAAACTTGAATCAAAAGAATATTATTATTCAAAGATTTTATAAACAAAGTTGTGTCAACCTTTCCCTTTGAAAAACCGTTATCAAGTAGAAAAGTGCTTAGACGATCGTACCAAGCACGAGGGGCTTGTTTCAAACCGTATAAAGTTTTCTTCAACTTGAAAACATATTCAGAAAATTTGAAATCAGTAAAACCGGGTGGTTGAGCTACATAAACCTCTTCTTTTATAAAACCATTTAAAAATGTGCTTTTGACATCTATTTGAAATAATTTAAAATTATGAAAACAAGCAAATACACATAACATGCAAATGGATTCTAATCTCGCAACTGGGACATAAGTCTCATCGTAGTCGATACCTTCTTCTTGATTGTATCCTTGAGCTACGAGTCGAGCCTTATTACGAGTTACTAAACCATTCTCGTTCAGTTTATTTCAGAATACCCATCGGGTGCCAATGATCGGATGATCAATAGGCTTGGGAACAAGTTCCCAAACTTGATTCCATTCGAATTGGTTTAATTCCTCTTGCATAGTATCTAACCAAAAATTATCACTACCTGCTTCATCAATATTTTTGGGTTCAAACTGCGAGACAAAAGCAACACAAGAAGCTATATCTTTATTAGAGGAATGAGTACTTACACCCTTGGTAATCTCACCAATTACCAAGTCCTTTGGATGACTAGCCAAGAATCTCATCTCTTTTGGTGCAGTCTCAACATTGCTAGTTCCGACTTCTTTGCTTGGAGGTTCATCTGATGTCTGATATGATAGTTCTGCATCTTTATATGAAGGTTTTGCAGTAGCTGTACTTGGTGCGATTATGTCTTCATCATCATCGTCTAAGTGTTAATTTAGCTCATCAAACTTGATGTTGATAGATTCTTCAATGATCATGGTTCTTTTGTTGAAGACTCTACATCCTTTGCTCTTTGCTGCATAACCTAACAATATACCTTCATCGACCTTTTCATCAAATTTACTCAAATTATCTTTAGTATTAAGAATAAAGCATTTACAACCAAAGATTTTGAAATAAGAAACATTTGGTGTTCTATCAAAACATAATTTATAGGGAGTCTTCTTCGATATAGGTCGAATTAGAACCCTATTGAGAATATAGCATGCTATATTTACAGCTTTAGCCCATAAAATATCTAGGTAGACTAAACTGGTTTAACATAACTCTAGCCATTTCAGATAGAGTTCTGTTCTTACGTTCCACAACTCCATTTTGTTGTGGAGTCCTAGGGCAAGAGAATTCATGCAGATAACCGTGTGTGTCACAAAATTGCTTGAATTCTGCATTCTCAAATTTGCCGCCATCACTACGAATACGAGTAATCATGAACCCTTTTTCATTCTGTACTTTCTTGCAAAAGGTGACGAATTCTGATAATGCATCGTTCTTGCGTGCAAGAAAATAAACCCATGTATATCTAGAAAAATTATCTATAATAACAAATGCATATAACTTACCACCTAGACTAGCAATTCTGCTGGGTCCAAATAAGTCCATATGCAACAATTGTAAAGGTCTAGTGGCACATACAGCGTTCTTGCATTTGAATGCGGATTTGGTAGCTTTGTTCTTTTCACATTCACTACATACCGTATCCTTCTTGAAAGAAATATCCGGTAAGCCGCGTACCAACTTCTTCGTAGATAATCTTGAAATTGTATCCATGTTTGCATGACCGAGTCTCATATGCCATAGTTGACTCTCAATACTTTTGGCCATCAAACATCTACCTGTATTATTAGCATCTTCCAACAAATAGAATACATATACATTGTCTTCCCTAATACCTTCAAATATAGTACTTCCAGTTGAACTATCAATAATAGTACATTTATCTTTTACAAAGTTAATGCCATAACCATGATCAGCTAAATGGCCTATGCTGAACAGATTATGTTTTAACTCAGTAACAAGACAAACATCTTTAATCACTGGATAGGGAGCCTTACCAATGTTACCGATACCAATTATGTACCCTCTCAAATTATTACCGAAGGAGACGTATCCTTCTTTATTCCTCTTCGACAGTGTTGCGAATAATAAAGTGTCACCGGTCATGTGCCGTGAGTAACCGCTGTCGAGGATCCATTTGCTCCTAGTATGTGAAGGGTGTCCCACCTACAAAATAATTTGCAGATAAAACTTTTGGTACCCATTTTTTGTAGGGTCCTGACTGGTTAGTTTTCGATATCCATGCATAAACATTTAAATCTACTAACTTTTTGATTCTATATGCAGAAGATATATGACCAATGAGGCCATAATAATGATATTTAGCATGTTAAGTGTTGAAAGTAGTGTGAGGTGCATGATTGGTAGGTTTTGGTTTTCTAGTATAGAAGAATGCATGCCTATTAGTCTTCTTGGGCATATTCTTGGTATGGTTTGGTCTGACAGTGTTGGATGTGTTCCGATGATTCGGTAACTGACACGTGTTAGAATAGGAAGCAGCAACTTCAGGCCGTTTTCCTAAACTAATTTCCAACTTTTTGGAAGTGTCATATAATCTAGTATAGTCAGATGTGAGTGATTCTAATCTGACCTGTGCACACTGGAGACTCTTTCCCTCCTTAGATAAGTCTTCCTTTAACAGAACAATAGTTTGGTCTTTTTCTTCGGATAGCTTAACAGTCTCGTGTAACAACAATTTGATAGAAGAAAGCTCACCAGACTCATTTGAAGAGTCAATATCTCTAACCTAATCTAGTAGGTCGGTAAGTCTTCCTATTTCACCTTTGTACTCTTTGAGTACCTTCTTAGAGGTTTCATATTTGCTATGCAGTTTCCTGTAATCATCTAACAGTTCACTGAAAGCCTCTCCTAGTTGCTCAAAGGTGAAATCATCATAAGGGTCAAAAAGAGGATTAGTGATTACCTGATCGCAAGCCATCAAGCACACATTTGCAGCGTCATCTGATTGTTCATCTTCTGAGTCACTGGCTTCACTTTTATGCCATATGTTGTGTTGGCGTACTTTCTTGATGATGATTTCTTCAGGTACCCTTTGTCATATTTGCTGTTTTTCTTTGATGATGATGCTGTTGGACAGTCTTTCTTCATGTGTCCTTTCTTCTTGCATCCGTAGCAAATAGGATCTTCCTCGTTGTTGTTGTTGTTGCTGTCTTTTGCTCTCCTGTTAAATCTCATGAACTTCTTGAACTTTCTTACCAGAAGAGCTTGATCTTCAGAGTCGGAGTCGCTGTCGTCGGAATCATCTCCGATGGTCCTTCTATATTGAGCCTTGAGAGCGATCGTCTTCTCTGACTTCTCCTTTGGTGTATCTTCTTCAAAGTCGTGAAGTTCTAACTCGTGAGTGAGTATCTTACCCATGAGTGTTTCTAGAGACATTGTTGAGAGGTCGTTCCTTTCAATGATTATTGTAGCCTTTGGAATCCAGTTCTTTGTAAGGGCTCGTAGAAGTTTGCGAATCTTCTCATGGTTACTGTAATCCTTGCCTAGTGAGGACAAAGGATTTATAATATCCAAGAATCTTGTAAACATCTGAGTGACTGATTCACTTGGTTTTATTTTGAACGCCTCATACTCCTGAGTAAGTCTGCTGATCTTTGACTCCTTGACTTGTGTTATTCCTTCGTGGGTTACTTCAAGAAATTTCCACACTTCGTTTGATGTTGTGCAAGTAGACACCCTGTTGAATTCAGTTCTGTCTAAAGCACAAAATAAAGCTTTAATAGCACATGCGTCATGACTGGCCTTTTTCTTTTCTTCCTCTGTATATTTGTCATAGGATTTTTCAGCTAAAACACCATTAACATAAATACGAGGTGGATTTTTGTAACCATCAATAACTACAGACCATAAGTCAAAATCAAAAGATTTCAGAAAAAAACTCATACGTGTTTTCCAATAGGTGTAGTTTGTTCCGTCAAACAGTGGAGGTCCGTTTGTGGCTTGGCCTTCACTTGTGAATTTCACAGTTGCCATGTGTAATGCTGTGATCTATATAAAAATTGAATATAACTGCAACTTTACCTTGCTTTACCTGTATAACCCGTTTTGATATACCTCTAGATGGAGAGCCTGCTTATAGAGAACCTGCTCTGATACCAATTGTAGGAACGAAATCGTAAAGCAGAATACTTTAGAAGGGAGATGAATAGAGTAGGTAGAGGAATATTGTTAATTAAAAACTTGTTAGTAGTTAGATCACAGATATAATAATAATCACAAAAGTAAATGACAGAAATTAAAAGTGATCAGAAGGCAAACGCAAACACCAAGATTTATACTAGTTTCCCTCTTGTGAGGACTAGTCCAGTCGGAAGAACTCTAGCTTCCAGTTGAATTCACTATTGGAAAATCCTGCAAGTTTTCATACGAAGTCCTTGCAAATTCTATAAATGCGAGCTTTGATACGAAGAACTCGACCAACTTCAATTGTGAAGAGTTGAATCTTCTATCAAGCCTCTGATTACAATCGCTCTGAAACTTCTAGACCGTACCGTACTGGCAAATCGACTAGTGGATTGTAACTGGCTTGGGATTTGAAAATGAAAGCTTTTAGAACTCATTGGAAGAATGAAAGCTTAGGAAGAGAAGAGATTGAAAGTGAATTGGTGTTCTGAAATGATCGAAATACTTCTCTATTTATAGTATTTCCAAAGACAGAACTCAGACAGAATTCGGACAGAATTCGGACAGAACTCTTTGTAACAAACCGCAACTGAAGGATGACCAAATTCAAAAACCCAACATTCACTAACGTTCCAAATAGCCGAACTCTGGCCGAACTCGGGCCGAGTTCTCTTGGGGTTCTGCCAGTTCATTTTTGGAGAAAATAAATTTTGGCTTTTTGAAAAATTCCTTCAGAAGCTTTTTGTAACAAGAATATTTTTCAAAAACGTAGATCATTTGTAAAAGGATAGGATGGTTTTGAAAAACATTTTAGGATAACCTATTTGCCAGTACGACTCGGTGTACAATATATTCCTAGACTCAATAAAATAAAAAATTATATAGCATAATAGGAAGTACATTCTGAATGGCAAACAGCTTCAAAACAGCTTCGGTCTTGAACATAGTAAATATCCATTGTTGAGCAGTATCCAAAACATCGTAGGTAAACATCTGAGTTGACTTACAATTATATCGAGACAGAGTTTGATCAATTATTAAAATCAGGTTTGACCAATGCCAATGGGCCAACAACATATTGACCTTGACAAAGTTAAAGGTATCCTAGACATGGAGCCCCCAAAGAATATTAAAGAACTTCATGGTTTACAAGGCAGATTGGCCTACATCCGAAGGTTCATTTCAAATCTATCTGGACGATGTCAACCCTTTACCTAGCTAACAAAAAAGGAGTCTCTTTTGTCTGGGATAAAAAATGTCAACAAGCATTTGAAGATTTTAAAGGATATCTAACTAATCCGCCAATATTGGTGGCTCAGTTACGGATAAACCATTCTTGTTGTATGTTCATGTGATGAAATATTCTCTTGGTGCATTATTAGCTCAAAAGAACGTCGAAGGGCATGAACAAGCTATATATTATTTAAGTCGTATGATGATCGGTGCAGAGCATAGATATAATCCTATTGAGAAAGAGTGTCTTGCTTTAATCATTGTAATTCAAAAGACACGACATTATGTAATGGGACAAACTATTCATGTTATATCTAAAGTAAACCCTCTCAGAGTTCTTATGACTAAACCAAGTGCACTCAGTTCTCACCTTGCTACTTGGGCAATGTTATTATCTCCCGATGATATGGTCTATGTACCCCAGGAGGCAGTTTAAGGATGAGCTTTGGCCGATTTCCTTGCTGTACACTCGATAGCGAAACTTTTAAGCTATACAATAAAATTTTGGATGAAGTACTGGAGTCTAATACAACAACGGAAGAGTTTGTTTGGAGGATGTTCTTTGAAGAAAGTTCAAGAACGGGTCCTAAGGGCAATATCATAGCAGGAGTGGGGGTAGTATTGATATCTTCTGATAATCTGGTCATCTATCGTACTTATTCTCTGATGGAGCCTTGTTCTAATAATGTCGCAGAGTATAATGCTCTACTCATAGGACTCCAGTTGGCTAAATAGCTGGGGATAGATTATCTAGAAGCTTATGGTGACTCCAAGTTGATATTTAGTGAGGTTCGAAGAGAATATGAAGTTTGTCATGAAGATCTTCTTCTATATTACCAAACAACCCTCGAAATAGCTGCTACTTTCTCCGGGTTCTTCATCGAATACGTACCTCGGTTAGAAAATACATAAGAAGATGCGCTAGCAGGTTTGGCAGCATCATTTGCTACCCCAGTCAACACCCAGAAGTCGATCATTGTGATTGGTCAAGAATTATTCTTTACTAAGAATAATCTGGATGCTCACCAAAGCTATTCAGCAATGGCTGATGTCGATGTCAAAGATTGGAGATTTTTATTTATATAATATGATGCTTATGAAACCTTTTCCAATGTCCTAAAAGAGACAATTTCAATTAAGAGACATTCTCTTCATTTCTTTTACGATGCAAGTACTAAAATATTGTATCGAAGATTATATGATGGACTTCTTTTCCGATATCTATCCGAAGAGGAAGCTAAATAGGCCCTTCGTGAAGCTCATGATGGTACTTGTAGTGCCCACCAACCTGGTCTGAAATTACAGGATCGACTAAGGCGTCTGTGTTATTATTGGCCCACTATGATAGCTGATACTATCGATTACGCAAGAAAATGTAAATCTTGCCAAATTCATACAGATTTCATACAACAATCCTCAGAATTTTTGTACCCAACGGCTGCGTCTTAGCCTTTCGAAGCGTGGGGGATGGATAACGTTGGAACTATTAATCCTCCTTCCTTCAAGGGACATCGATTTATTCTGGCAAAAATAGACTACTTCTCAATATGGACGGAAGCTGTACCACTTATTGAAGTGAAGACGTCTAATGTCATCAGCTTCATTAAATGTCATGTGATTTATCGTTTTGGATCCATCGAAGGATTGTTCATGACAATGGACCATAATTTATGAGTAATGAATTCCATCAGTTGTATAAAAAAGAATAAGATTTGGCCTCTACAGCTTACAAGCCTGCGGCTAACGTACTACCAAAATAAGTCAAATCAGCGACGCCTAATAAAATGTTGCTAATGTTTTGTATATTAGCAATAAAAACTAGAAACATCGTAAGACGTCACTGTATGCGACATTTAGCGACTCCTAACTTATTATGTCACATTATACAATACAATAGCTATGTTTAGCGATGTCAAAATTGTTAGGGTTATATACTAAAAGCATCACTTTTGTATTAACTATATTTTCCTATTATTTTTGAATGAGAATCATATGGGCAAATGTTGGCATTTTATATTTGTTATATATTAATGCAAAGTGTCTGATATTCTATATTGTAGAAAATATGGTGTATGGTGACACACAGAAGATCATATTATCAGTCCCTTGTAGAATATATAAATAGTTCACAACCTAGATGGATTTGGGCAAACCATTGGTAGGTTGTAGTGTAATCTGGCATTAGTCTATCTTTACTATAGGATTACACTAGTGCACTTTGTGTGTAATAAACAAGACAACTTGAGGTTGTTCTCTTTGTACTGACTACATAAGAGAATAAATACATCTGTTATTATGGATGCTTGTACTCTTAATCCGAATATAATAAAAGACATGTATATGTAGTGTGCATTACTTTAATTCGTAAAAGAGTGAGATTCATAATGAGTCGATAACCTCTATGAATTAGGTAATAGCATTATGTGTATGATAGGTTGTTGATTATAAAAGGAATCTATGTCCCGATATATCGGGTAGATGATGTCCCCTTAAGAAACTCATAAGGTTTGTCATGCAAACCTCGCAGTTCCTGCAGGTGGATTAGATCTAACATGGCAAATAAAGTTGAGTGGTACTACTTAAGGATAAAAGTTGCCGATAAATATAGTTGTCAGTAACTTATTTTGATTGACGGACATTCGATATCTTAACATGGTGAGACAACAAAGCATATAATAAGAAGGAGCTCATAAAAATAATTTGAGATTAGTAAGGTAGTGCAACAATAGCTCTTTAGTGGACCGAGCTATTTTTAACATGCCTGCATTGTGTGTTCGGGCTGAACACGGGATACCTAGACCCGTTAGGAGACCTAAACCTAATTTCTCCTCACGGTCCCTGCCGTAGCCTATATATACCCTATATTATCTGGCCGTCATATGTAATCTAAAAGGTTCATCTTTCTCTAATTCGTCCATCACGAGGGGAGAAAAAGGGAGGACAGTCGAAAGAAGAAAAGATTAGAAGATTATTGCCCACACGACGTCTAACCCGAGGAAGAAATACGTGCAGAAGATCTTGGGGTTGCTGACTGCTCGAGATTGCTAGGAACTATCATCTTCTTCTCATCGCAGGTATAATTCGTGAACCCTAGTTTCTGCCTATGAAGGGTTAGAATACGTTTATATTTGTTTAACTTTCTATCAATCAATACACACCCCAATCCATAGTCATGGGAATCCTCAATTCCATCAATTGGTACCTGCAGAGCCGGTATTGGATCTGCGTATCGACTGATACATCCATCTTGAACAATAAAACACAATATCGAATAATAGTTGGTAGATGTAGATCTGTTCTGACTCGATTTTGCAGGCATCATAGATCCAACTATTATGGTCAATTTTTGTTCTGTTTGTGTTACTTTAAACTACGGACATGTTGTAGATGTTGTTCATAAATGTAATTAAAATTACGAGGGTTGATCGTGCTTATTTTATTTTTTTAATCTAGATTATGTGTGAACTCCTTCGAGAGGTATAGGATCGATGTAATTTTAAATATAATCTGTCTATCATGATGGCGGTGGTGGCTTATTCTGATGTGGGACAAGATGATGTTTTTCAGTAGTGCAGAGGCCGTCGGATGATTTTCGATAAAAAATTGACAGTCAAAACCTAAAAAAAATTAAGAAGAAGTAAGATATATAGCCATAATAGTTGGATATTTATCTTTATTGCTATATTTTGCTTTTTCTGGTTATCCGTGTTTATTATTTTTGTAGATTTTTTGTTATAATTAAGCCCGTATTAATAATGGTCAACATGAACATAAATCAAATAGTAGAAAAACCCTCATTGTTAAATAACTAAGTGGAAGAGGGAAATTATTTAACATTAATTCCATGGTCTCTATTACTGGTTTGTATGTTATATAATTATACTTGCATGTTGGCTTTAGTGCCTTCCTCCATATCAGATGTCTAATTATGGATCACTAGTACAAACTTCCTTCGGAAGAATTATAGAAAGTTATCTAGTATGTGTTCACTTCTCTATCTGAAGGAACTCATTATGAAGTAATGGACTTAGTATTAAGTAATGGTATACACTTAGACATAAATAATGGTATCCTTCCTATCAGAGTCACTGCTATTATTTGTAGGACCAAAGCCAGACTAACAAATTAATTTTATTTTTCATAAAGTTAGGTTGACATGAGAATAAAATTAATAGGAAAAACCTCATCAGACAAATATTGAATTTGTATACGTCCACACCATCGTGGCATGCTAAATTTATGGTGTTTAAGGTGTTAGTAAATTTTTATTATCGTT